>JANPWX010000102.1:424439-581252 GCA_024734555.1 Trochalopteron elliotii
CGGCCGCGCCAGGGCTGCCCGCCGACTGCCTGAGCAGAAATAACCCGGCACGCCCCCAGCGCGTGCTCGGCTGCACCGAGCCCCCGTGCTCCGCCTGCCCTTCCCGCTGCACCTGCCGTGGGATTGGCCGCCTCGATCACCCCAGGAACGGGCAAGTGCAACCACGCGGCACACGCGCCCGGCGCGGCTGTTCGTCCCCAGGGCGCACCCGCATCTCCTCTGGTCACTGCCGGCTCCCGGGTGCCCTCTCCCTCCCTCCCTCCCGCCCGCCGGAACTCGGCTCGGTGCCCACGGCCGGGAGATGCCCAGCGCTCCGCAGGCGCCCGCGCGGGCCCCCAAAGAAGGCCCCGAGCAAGGACCCCGCGCTGGCCGCGCCATGGCGGCCGCCGGCGGGGACGCGGCGCAGGTAACGCGGGCAGGGGGGCGGCGGGGCCGCGCCACCGCTCCGAGAGCTCCCCCCCACCGCGGGGGTGAGGCTGTTCTGGAACCTCGGCGATTAGCCAGCACCTTCGCAGTGGCTAATTAGCAGGGAGGTCCTGGGAGTGTTGGTGGATGGCAAGTTGACTACGAGCTGGCGGTGTGCCCTGGCGGCCAGGAGCAAATTGAGCCGGCAGGATCCAGGCGGACTCCGTGTCCAGCACTCCAGGAGCAATGTTCATAAACTGAACCACAAGTTCCACCTCAACACGGGGATGAACTTCTCTACGTTGAGGCTGGTAGAGCACTGGAATAGGCCGCCCAATTTCAAACCCAGCTGGAGGCTTTCCTGTGTCACCTGCTCTAGGTGACCCTGCCTTGGCAGGGGGATTGCACTGGATTATCTCCAAAAGTCTTTTCCAACCGTAACTATTCTGTGCTCTATATAAACACGTTACAAAATTTAGTGCAGTTTCCAAAATGTTGCCAGCTGTCAGTCTGGCTGCACCTACAGGACTTATGGCTCTTTTTATGTTAACTGGGGTTGTTTGGGTTTGTTTTTCTTGTGGGGTTTTTTTTTTCAATTGGTCTTTGATTGGGGTCTTACGTGTCATCACAGGCAGAACATGAGCTGGCAGTGCTGTGTTTCACAAACACAGTAAACGTTGAGCATATGGAAGCATCACCTGCACAAGGCTCAGAACACCTCTCCAGTTTGTATGTGACACTGGTGGAGAAACCAGCCCATGCTTTAAACCAGCATGAACTGACAGCAGGGAGATGAGAGATATCAGCAGCCTAGATGATGTGGCTTGTCAGGAAAGAGGGAGAGAATCTAGTTCATCATAAACAAAACAAAGCAAAAAAAAGAGCAGCAGATTGAGTTGTCATGATACATAAAACATTGTAACAGAGGTGAAAGGGAAGACCATCTTCTCCATGTCCATGATCTTTGGTAAGAGAGAGCAAATCCTGTGACTCACTGTCATTGGAGATTGTAAAGATGGAGTTAGAGTAGGAGATTCCGAACGTTGTCAAAGGTGCCCCAGGCTGCCCTCTCCAGTAATTCACCTTCCCAGTCTCCTGTCTCAGCACCACTGCCTCATGTTCCTATTCCATGCTGCTTCCCCATCCTTAGTTCTGCAAGTCCAACACCACCTGGAAGCACTTCTCTCTAAACGTTTCAGCAAAGGTATAGCACCAAGTAACCATCTGCCTGCCATTTTTGCTGTGTGCTGCTTTTGCTTTGGTTCTCTCTATTCCATGGGTGTTGACAAAATACTCCCCCCCAATGTGGATTCTTGGTGCTAAACAAAATATTTTTCTTGGGAATGTTGTTTGATGGGCTGAATGACCAATGTGAGCAGTAAAGCAGCTAATTATTTGTCATTTAAGAAAAACTTCTAAAGCTTCTAGTTAACTCCAATAAAAAATGAATTCTATAAAAAAGGCACACCATAAAAGCAGCTGTTTTACTGTGGTAATGTAGGCAGAAATCTTACCTCTGACACCAGAGATACCTTTGGTTAATATATAGATATAGATATTAATGTAATAAACAATGGAATATGGAAAAAATACTAGATATTTTTTTCCTTCTAAAGAAATATTAAAATAATGAAATTTGCCTTCTGACTAAACTGCCTGTAAAGTAACTTTGTGTTCCAAAAATGTAGGAATGTAGCGTTCATAAAATAATTTGCACATTTTTTGTGGTAGTTTTGAAATATATTTAAAAATATATATTTACTAATAAAGTGTTTTCTACTGAAATTTGTAAATCAAGAAAATAAGCCTACAGAAAAACTGATTTAATAGGAAAACTATTAGTCAAGCTTTTAAAAATGGATAATGTTAGTTGCATTTATTTTCCCTTTTTTTTTGTGCAATAGTCCATTACATTGTCCTGCTGGTGTAATATCTACAGGCCACTGCACTCGAAAAAATTTTAGATGGGACCTTTCCTGTGAAGGATAGTCAGACATGCACCTTATTTGGAGGTTCTGTTTGTGATGTCCCTGGCAGAGCATAAAGGGCATTGTGTAAACACACAATTATTTTGTAATTAAAGTTCGTTGCCATAAATTAGGCCATTTTGCTGCAGTATGAAAGTCCTAATCCTTTAAACTCAGTCTGAGAGCTTGAATTCTTAGGCTTGAAGTGTTTCTGATGGTTTTTCATTTATTTATTTAATTTCGTTTTAGGATGGGTTACATCCAAGGAATCTTATCCCAGAGCTTTGTAGACTGTTTTATGGTTTAGGCTGGGTAACAGGAACTGGTGGAGGAATCAGCTTGAAACATGGGTAAGTAATGATGAGAGAGAAATAACATGGTGGTGAGAGAGGGGCTGGCTGTGTTTAGTAGTTGTTGAGGGCATTTCAGTTCCATGAGAAATATTTGCAACTCAAGAGTGAGCAAGAAGTTAGAGGGGGAAATGAATAGTGTGCCAAATTTAACCATACAGGAGGGAGGTGAATAGTCTGAATTAATCATTGCAGACCCTTCAATGGAGAGAGACAACTTCAGAGAGCGACCTTATCCCATCCTTTTCCTACCTTTGTTTAAGGTAGATGAATTGTCTTTAAAGAACTATTTGTTCCTCCTTTTTCATTTCATTGACTATGGAATTTAGAGTGGGTTACCTCAGGCATGCAGCTTTCAAATGCCTGTGGTTAAATAAGATCAATCTCCCCCTGGACATTTTGCACGCCAGATATTTCCTCTAAGATGGAAATAACTGTTCTACTGAGGTGATTTCTAAGGAGACAAATACTTCACGTGTAATTGCCACGACAGGTAGCAGCAACAATTTGTATCTCCTACAAAGAAGCACCACTTTGTGTTTTAATTTGCTTGTCTCTCGCCTATTCATAATCCCCAATCCTTTTAGTGGAAACAGAGCTCCTCTCAGTGGCCACTGAAAAAAAGATAAGTCCTCATTCTGCAAAAAGCCTTGCACAGTGCCTGCAGTTCTGTACCCAGTCACAAGGTTGTGACATGATGGTGAAAGTATCTGACCTGTCATTCTTCTGGTATACTCTTGCATGTATGCATAAACAGCCATTGCTATTCAAATATGTATTATTAATATATATATGAATAAAAGACCCTAAATGCTCATACTTGTGCTGTTTGAACTTTGTGCAGATCAGTTCACCTCCCTGCTTGATTTTGGGAACAAAGCAACAGTAATAATAATAAGATGAACAAAAAGAGGGTAAATTCTTGATTTTAAAGTTGTCTGCAGGAAGATCTTTCTAGCACTAATTTGTCATCAGTAGCTAAATGTAGCCTGTTGTTTTATCATTCCAGTGCAACTCCTGTTGGTTGTGGCAAGATAAATGGCATTATCAGAGAATGCACTAATATAGTAATATAGTTTTCCTTAGTAGTTCTAAAGCTCGTTTACTTGGCATTGTTAGAAAGAAAAATGTAGAAGAACAGTTGAAATTTGATTTAAATATAACAACTGTTTTTACCAGCTGATCTTAATCAGCCCTACTCACTGTGCAGTTTGTATCAACTATCAAGAAAAAAAATCCAATTTAGACTTGGTGTAGCATATTAAAAATGGATGTAGAATTCTTCATGAGGTATCTTGTATTTGAAGACTATTTTGTCATCAGATTTTCTCTTTCTGGTTAAGTTCTAGAAAATAAGAAGATCTGGTTTGAGAAAAATTGTGTGTCTGTCATAAGTAATTGAATTTACCACTTGATTTCTCTTCTTGCTCATGCAAATGAATCAAGACTAAATTAATGCAACACCAGCAGTCTTAATTCATGAATATCATAAATTACAAATGTGCTAAAGCCAGATTTTACTGTGCTTCACAGACATTTTAATTCTGTGAATAGTACATCATCTTAAGAGTTTTATTTTTAGAAGAATTAAAATCACAGAATTTTTTAGGTTGGTAAAAATCCTTAATATCATGGAGTGTCCAACCATAAACCTACCACTGCCAAGTTCTCCACTAAACCACTTTCCTAAGCACCATGCCTAAATGTCTTTTAAAAACTTCCAGGGATGGCGAGCCAACTGCTTTCCTGGGCACCCATTCCAATGCTTGGTAACTCTTCCAGTGAGGACATTTTTCCTAATATCCAATTCAAATATCCCTTGATGCAGATTCACATAATTTGCTCTTGTTCTGTCGCTGGTTACCTGGGAGAAGACACCAACCTCGCCTTGCTACACCCTCCTTTCAGGCAGTTGTAGAGAACAATGAGGTCTTCCCTAAGCCTCCTTTTCCCCAGGCTAAACACCCCCAGCTCCCTCAGGTGCTCCTCACAAGACTTGTGCTCCAGACCCTTCACCAGCTCCCATACTCTTGTCCAGAAGTACAAACATCCCATGCTCCATAGGAAATGTATCTGTAACTTGACTAATTATTCACTAGATGTCTCTGTGCTCCTGAATTTAGTACGTGACTGCTGAGGCCAAATAGTGATTGCAATTCAGAGAGAGAATCTAACTGTGGCGTTTGTGCTAATAATGAAAATAATGCTGTACCATCATCTCAGTTTCAATCAGTTTTTACAGTTTTTTGTTCATGTAGTCCCGGCAAGAAGTGACATACTTCTACTTAAATTTCAGTCATTTAATTGCACTGAATTAGTGCTATCTCTTTATCAACACAAATAAACATGGAACTGCACTAGAAACCTAACCTGCACAGTTGAAAAATAAAGTATTTACAATGTTGAATATTGCAGATAATTATTACTGTTTATAGATGGATTTTTATGTAATGGTTTTGTCACCTGCCTTGTAACAGATCAGTATCTGCTTGCAGTTTCTCATTTAATTTTTATTCTGAATTCTAGGAATTTGAGTTGGAGTTACTGCAGGGAGATACTGTTTTTCTTTGTTGGAAAAATAAGGCTGCACTTCTTACATGTGTTTCAGATATCTGTCAAGTTGAAAGCAGAGTTTCGTGCCCCTGCAAGTTAGAGATTTTACTTGTCCTTGTACAATTTGTATCTGTTTTGAAAACTATCTACCTGTTAATGTATGGAAAAAGCAAGAAAGTTTTTAAATTGTGAGAGTCTAGATTTGCTATTTCCTTTTCAGTGGCTGAAGAGCCTGAATGCCTATACAGGGGAGCAGTCATTGCTCAACTGCGTTTACTGACTTTTCTCATCTGCAACTTTTCTAGGGATGAAATCTACATTGCCCCTTCAGGAGTCCAAAAGGAAAGAATACAGGTGTGTTAAACTGTACTTTGACCTCTGAGCTCAAGATGAATGGAAGTGCCTTTGTTTAGAGATTCATTTTTCCTTATGTGAAGTTACAAACTTGTTATACATTACTGAAACAACTAATGATTTCTCCCAGTACTCCACTATCATAGCAAGCTAGTATTTGTTTCAGTGGCCAGTGTAGATTAGTCTTGATGTTGTCCTTGCTTTAAATTAAGACAAAACAGTGTGAGAGTGGAGCATTACTCCAGTCTGTTTTTATTCTTTGTCAGGCTTGGTTGGCTATACCTGTCTGGCTACAGTTTCAAGTTACCCATGTAAATAGACATTAACACCTCATCACTGTGTGTTTTCATTTGGGTGATTGCAAATATTTGTCTTGATATTCTCAGTAAATAACTGGGCTCTCCCCTTGAAAAGGTGACCTTGTCTATCTGTCTGCTTTCCAAAAAAACCCAGAATGTAAGAGGAGGGGAGAACAGTAAACAATACCTATTTTATGACAGCAGGAATTCCCCCAGAATAGAGTAATATATGGAAAGGATTTGTCATCTCATAAATCTGAGGATAAATACAGTGAGGAGTGACAGGAATTTCTTCACTGATAGAGACTTGGGGAAACACAACAGTGTTTGCTGGGGATGTGGAAAAGTGAGGCAGGCAAAGGTGTGTAAGATAACCACGATGGTCTGGTCTGTGTTTGAAGTAAGGGTGGATTAAGCACAGTCAGAGAGGAAATCTGCAATTGTATTTTCTGCTGATTTTTAAAATTACATTAAAATTTTATTACTGTCCTGAACAATTCTTTGTACTATTATGAATAGGTAATATTCATGTAAAGCTACTAAAAGCAAAGTTTAAAAATAAATACTTCTACAAATTAAATGTATTCTTTTTAAGTTTAACTCATGTTGTTTGTTGATTCTTTTAAGTAGGGAAGGAAAAGTACATCTACATTTCTTATTTTGAATCAGTTGCTACTTTTCCTTGTGATCTATTGTTATTACTGAGTTACACTATCTACTTTCTGAAAAAATTGTAGTTTTACAAATATCTGCATGGCATCAGTCTGAGGAAAAAGAATACCTAATATTAATTTCCCTTACACAATGTACTGTAAGTACTGTTAGAAGCTGGAATAAATGTGGAGCATTACAGCACTTTTACAAAGTTAAAATCACATTCTGTATTAAATATGTGGTCTGTATATATTTGTTTCCCTAGAGGTAAAAACAAAACTATTTGACGTCACATATCAAATGAAACTATTTGAGGTCAAGTATCAAACAAAACTATCACAGATCAAAATAATTTCTTCTTTCTTACAGCCAGAAGATATGTTTGTTTGTGACATGAATGAACAGGACATCAGTGGTCCTCCACTGCACAAGAAACTAAAGAAGAGCCAGTGCACACCTCTTTTTATGAATGCCTACACTATGAGAGGTATGTAGCAATGTTTGCAGTTCAGCAGTGACTGAAACGCTGTAAATGTACATCCACAAAATTGCTATTCAGTACCATATTCTTTATACATAGAAGTTACAGTGAAATAAACATGAAACTACAAAATAAATTGATTTGAAAAGGTATATATACAGTAGGATATAATCCATAGTAACACCCTGTCAATATCACTTGCAATTTCTTGTAGCTATGCCTGTGATCATGTTTTCAGCACTGATTTTTAGTGCAGAATGTTGGTAAATTACAGGGGAAGCCTGGGATTACAGCAGTTTTATATCAGTGGTTTTGCCAATTCAGCTATTACAGTTTAAATCCTTTTGCATCCATTGGCTAGATTAACAGTTATAAATTAGGAATAGGTGAAAACAGTATGAAACTTTTCTTTTGCAGGTAGACAGTAATAGAGAGCTTTTGATGTTGTGTAAAATTTACATCTGTTATTTTAGAAAGGATTTAGGGAGTCTCTTCCTGCACAAGCAGCTTACATGTGTACTCAAGAAATAGCAACACTGCATTTTTATAAGTAGATTATAATTATTGTTTACCTATCTTTCCATCATGACACAATAAGATAATGATGAGTGTTTTTTCAGAGAATCAGCAGATAATAAAAGAAAACATGAAAAGAAAATAAAAGTCTTTAAACTTGCATTTCACAAATTGGGAATTCTTTATAACCTCAGAACTCTGATAAAATTAACAGTGTCTCAGACATTGCAGAATGTAAAGAAATGTACAAGTAATGTTTCTGCTTGAATGTGTATAAGTAATGTCTCTCCTGGAATTTGTCACTAACTAAAAGTTAACACAAGTGTCCTAAGACAATCCATAATTATCCCTTATACGTGAGTAATTGCCTTATACCTTCATTAGGTTGCTGTATGTTTTTTCCTCTCATACAGCAGCTCACCATTTGCTAATAGGCCTAGTCAAAGGAAATTAATCAAGTATTGTGAATACAGTTTTTTTAATAGACACATTTTGAAATTAATTCTAAATTTTCTTTTTCTGTTCTTAGGGGCAGGTGCAGTGATCCATACACATTCCAAGGCTGCTGTTATGGCTACCCTTCTTTACCCAGGGAGTGAGTTCTCTATTACCCATCAGGAGATGATAAAAGGAATCCAGAAGTGTACTTCAGGAGGCTATTACAGGTACTTCTCTATATTTGGGCAAAGAGGCATGATATTTGATCGTTTGTTTTCAGCGATATAAATACAAGTCATTGGAGTTATACACTTGAACGTGTGTAATATAAAGTATTAGGAATAAGAAGTAGAAAGACCTCTGGAATGAATGAGTCACCACTGGCTTTCTGTAAGATCTGAAGCCTGTGGAACAGATCTGAGATAAAATCTTGTAATGCCAAGGCTGCTGTGGTCTGTTGAGCTACAGGAAGAAGCCAAATAAAGAGCTGCATTCTGAGATGTTACCACATCTGTACAACATTCAGCTGAAACTGCAGCCAGCCAACACCAGGTTGGATTGATAGCATGTGCAAACTACATTTGGGTGGACTTCACATATCACTGCCTGTGCTAGTTTAGGGCATGTTAAGAGAGTAGAGGATTTCAGGTTTACTTGACAGAGTTTGAAAGAAAATTCAGAATAAACAGCTCATTAAAGATAATGTTATTACTTTTCAAGGATGAGCTCTGAGGTAAGTGCTGAGTTATTCCAAATTATGTGTGATGGCTTGTTTTGAGGTCTCCACCCACAGAGTGTTGAATTGGGATCTGCAAACAACATTTATATAACATGTGACAAGGAGATGAGAAATTGAAATGCTAAATTCTTTCTACTTTTTGATGTTAATTTTTTGTATCTAACTCTTGCCCTTTGGCAAGGGAGCAAGCCATATGTGATTTTACGCCCAGGCATATTTTATTCCATTTTGGTTGACTTGCCAACTTTACTTTCTTGTCACCATTAGCATGTGCATTTTTAATGTGGTAAACTACAAACCCTTGTATTGAATTGTCTAACAACACTGGTTTTTAAAAAATCAACAACAATTTTTTTAATAGGCATTTTGAACTCTCAAGCACTCCTAAACGTTAGCCAGGAAACACTGTATTTATGGGGTTCCATACCTCCAAGTTTTCCTGTGTCATTTTATTAATTTACCAGAAAACCTCAAGAAATCAAAGCTCCAGGTTATATGGATCTCAAGCACATATTCATCCACACTAGACTGATTCCACTGACTTCTCTCACACAAGTCTCCCTATTGAATTCGAAAGAAAAATGAGACCTTGGGTTCAAAATACAAAATGGGACTTTTCAAAAAAGGGATTGCATGTTGTTTCTAGTCACATAAATCTTTTCTGGAAGCTGTCCAGGAAAATGCTACAGATAGAATAATCAGAAGTATATGTTGGCCTAAATATGACTCCAGTGATCCCAGACTGGGTTTACCTTTGATTACCATAGAAGGAGAATTAGATCAGTAGTAAACAGCTTTGAAAGTCAGACTGTCACAAGGTATTTTACATCAAGGTTTGACTAAATGTGGGCTGCTTATATTTCAATAAAAAAAAAGATCCCACATATTTAGCTCATTCAGAGTCTTCTGGACATTTTTAGGTATTAGTTCTTGATAGAAAGCTTATGGTCCTGGTTAGGAATCAGTTATGGTATTTATAGCAGCTTCCAAGCTCAAGCAGAAGGTAGAGCCTAGGAAGTCAATCCATTAACTCATTTGGCTTCATTAGTAACAAACACTCCAAGCATAATTTTAGTGATCAGAATTTATAAGAGTCAAAGTAAAGTTTCAAATATCAACTTACTTTCTTTGTTCAGTATTTTTATACCCTTCCTTGAGAAAACATCAGCATTGAGAACTGTAAGGGATGAGACTTTATCTTCTGAATATTTGATTTAAAATACAAACTGTTGGGGTTTTTTTACTGTTGCTTTCTTTCTGTGTTTTACAAAAGAAAGTACTACTAGCATCCATTTGTGAAATATCTATGTGATCTCAATGATAAATCTGAACCTGAACTGGGGACTTATTAAAACTATTTAAACAAGTTTCTGCTAGTGTTAATTAAGGTTCAGACAATGCCAAATATCCCAGTCCTCCTTCAGAAGAAACTCTTAGGCAAGTTCCACTGAGTAACGTGCATCATCTTGTCTTTGGAACTGGGATTCTCAGGCTCTCTTAAGATCACTTGTAGCCCACCAATGACTCCATCACAGAGAATTTATTTTTCATGTGTTGACTCTACCTTTTATTTATATGCCTTAGCAGGACAATCTTCCAGGGGCTTTCTGGACTACCTAAATTAATTTTTTTCTTCTCTCCAGCAAATAGCTTCATTTCCTTCTTCATGATACAATTCTTTTAAATAATTTAATCTGAGGTAAAGCTTGTAGATGATGCCAGTACAGGATGAAAAGTTTGAAAAAGTTGTAAAGGGACCCGACTACAAAGTGATATGGGAATAAACAGCTACAGCTAATAGATTAAAGTGTTGTTTTCTTTTTGTGCCTCAAGTGTAGCTCAGGTATTGCCATTGTAATATGTGTTTGGGAGTGAGAGATGTTCCTGAGAATTCCTATGCTACAGCATGACTCACAAGAGAAGAGCACAACATCTAGTGCTGGGAATTTAACATTTTACACCGCCAGAGGATAACCTCTTTCCTCAGGAAAAGCTTCATACATCCAAGAACAGGGGTTTTCTAAATACATGAACATGGCTTTTTTTTATAGATATGATGATACCCTAGTGGTTCCTATTATTGAGAATACACCAGAAGAGAAGGATCTCAAGGAGAGAATGGCACGTGCAATGGAAAAATACCCAGACTCTTGTGCTGTCTTGGTCAGACGTCACGGTGTTTATGTATGGGGAGAGACATGGGAAAAAGCCAAAACAATGTGAGTGCAATTCAGGAATATGCTATCTCTTGCCTCAAGATCTTAATGAACTTAATGCTGTGTATATTTCCAGCCCATGGACAACGATTCAGAATATTAAGGCCTCACTGCACATACAGGGAGCTTTTGGAAATGGATTCATCCGTGATTCCATTGCTTGGTTTTCCTTTCATATCAGTGCTGGTTGATAGGGTTGCCAACATTTTCCTTTCAGACAAGTCAACAAGTCCCTCCTCATATGAAACATGCAGGCAATCTCTGCTTTTATATGACACCTGCCAATACTGTTTGTGTAGCCCTCCCTAGTCCCATTTTTGGAATTTAATTCATCTGATGATGGAAATGCAGCAGATCAATATTATGTAATAATGGCAAAATGGCACTTTCCATTCCACAGCATTGGAAATAAACAATAATAGAACTGTCCAGTCAGACTGTCACATTGGTGATAAAATCTTAAGGAAGGAAAATACTAATTTTCATAAAACATGGTAAGACTTGAGCTTTACTTACATTGCATTTTTTCCCTATTTATTTTAGGTGTGAATGTTATGACTACTTGTTTGATATCGCAGTGCAGATGAAGCAGCACGGGCTAGATCCTTCAAAACATCCAGCAGGAGAAAATGGGATCTTGTAAATGTCAACAACATTTATGTTCAGGTGTGAATTTATCAGTAAGGATGATCTTTTTGGAGGGAGACACTACAGATGACACCATCACTTCAGTCTGCTTTCCCACTCAGGAAACTTCAGTATTGCTCATCTTCCCCCAGTCTGCTCCCTTACCACTGCAGTTATATCTATGCCTGAAATAGTGCTTCTTTTCCACACAATGCCACAAAAAATATGTGTATTAATAGCTAGATATGTCTGTTGTCTATATTTAGTACCAATGTACAGCATGGAGTGTGATTTCTTTTTAAAACAAAATAATATCAAGGATTTCCAGAAGAGCTTTAGTCCAGAAAATGGACTAAAAGGGCCAGAACCTAGTGAGCTGATCTGTGCAGAAATGTTTGAACACCCACATTTGTTCTGCTTGCAGGATCAGGTTTGATTTCAGACCATCTCAGTGATATTACTTATGTGGTGGATTGGTTGGAGTTTTTAGGGGGTTTGGTTTTTTCCTTCAGCAGACTTGGCTGGTTTGAGTTTCACTTATTAGTGTCACCTGCTTATCTCATGCAGGAAATCACATTGACTTTGTTTTCTACTGTAGCAATGATCAGTTTTGCAAGTTTTCATAAGAAATTTTTGAAGTTAAAGCCCATAGATAATATGATCAGGGTGTACTTTACATGAAGGATACCTGTAATAATTCTCACATAAGTAATGTACAGCTTTTAATGTACAGGCAAAACACAGTGGTAGCATAACATTTCAGAGTTGAAAAATACAAGTTTAAAGGTACCAGTACTGAGAGTATAAAAGAATTTCTTGACCAAATCAGTGGTATAATAACACAGGATAGACTAATAACAAATGCTTGCTCAGGCAACATGAGCCCAGAGCAGACAGGGACTTGGCTCCTCAGGCTTTATGCCCACCCTGGAGGAGGAAGCAGTGGGACAGGAAGTTTGCTGTCAGTGGGCCTCTGCCTTAGCAGGAATTTAGGGTGCTGCCACTGCCTACAGTGAAGGAAACACACTGGCTGCCACACCTGCACAGAGCTACCTCATGGCCCATGAGAGCCATGCTAAAATAACTCCTCAGCCCCTGCAGTTGGATAAGTTGGGCTACTGTAGTGGCATTAGTATTCCTTTGCCTATTTATTATGACAAGTTTTAGAATATTTTTGCTTTCTCCTGTGCAGGTTTCTTACATGATGATGGGAGTTCCTGCTGTCACCCCACACTATTGAAGCCAGAAGGGGGTGCTGATCCTCAGCTGATTGACAAGTGTCAGCAGGAACTTTTAACTGTTGAATGCACACAAGAAGAAAAGGAGAGTTAAAAGAACCCCAACTACTGAACAATCATTGAAATTTACAAGTCTTGTTGAATGCTGTAGTAGGAGGAATGAAAATTCAGATGCAAAAATACTTTGAAAACCTTTTGAGAAGTAAGGTCACATTTTGGTTTTGTGCCTTAAAAATTTGTGTTTCAGCAACCTACATTTGTTGATCCTGCTCTAATGCTACATCATTTAACTTGAAATAAATCTCCATTTCTGAAAGTTTTTGTAGCTTTTATTCTTTGGGAAAAAAAGTGAGGACAACCCCTTGATTAAAAGAAAATACAGTTTAAAGCATTGTTTGGACTGTTGATTCCTTCATACCATGTTCATGTTTCTGGGATTTTTTTCTTTTTTTTTTTTTTTTTAATTAAGCCTGTAGCATATGTATTTTTAAATGTTCCTAATTGTCATTATAATGAGAAGATTTTATAGCATGTATTTTGTAGTTGTTATTGAGGGACTGCTCTGGGTCTTACCTCTTTAAATTCCTTCACTTTGAATAACAGCTTTTTATGACCTCTGCTTAGCCCCCCCGAAGGTAGATTTAATCAAACTGCTCATTAAAATACAGTCTCCGTTTTATGACACTTAGTGTCTTCTTTCAAAATCTGGAATGGCCCCTTGGTGGCATCAGTGTAAGCCTGGAGTGACCAATTTCTTAATTAAGTGTTGAGACCTCAGGCCCGAGGGTGAACTGAGACAGGCTAAGTGCCAGCTGACCCTGTTTTCTGCTAGGGGCAATGCATTCCCACCACTTCCCCTTCCATCATCTCTGGCACTTTTTTTGAGCTTCCATAAGGTGAATTAACTGTTCAACCTAAGATAAAACTATTGTGGAAATGGGGGGGAAAAAAATGTTTTAATTATTTTCTACTAAGCCACTGGTAAAAACACTGACTCAAGTCCAAGGTGAGTCCAAAGAGAACCAGAGGCAGGGCAAGAGGAGAAGGCAGATGCCAGAGATGGCAGACACCACTTCCCCCTTTTCCTGGGGATCACAATTAAGGTCAGTGTTTTGTGTACCTTAGGCATGTTTGCCCTTCCCTCTTGTACATAGCTCAGCACCTGCAGTGTGCAACCTTTAACCCTTGGGAGACCTTGGTTATTGTGAAATAATGATTATCACTAAGTAACTGCAGGTTGTTGGCTGTATGTTTATTGATATGTTTTTTCATTATTAGACAGTTGTTTGTCAGTGGCAAATACTTTGCAGTGATACCACAGCTGCTGAGTGTATGTGGATTGCAGTAAGAACTTGTGTGAAAATGCTATTTTTGGACCAGAGAGTGACTTTGGACAGGCTGCTTCACTTAAGCATAAAATATCTCTGAAGTGTGTTCAAGACTTGAGAGGTGCAACTGACCTGAAGGGAAAGTAGACTGTAATTCTCTTAGCTTTTCTTCCCTGTGGTTGTAGTAATAAAAATACTTCTTCATGTGACAATCCAGCTAGTCTTGAAATCTAGTTGCCATCTATTCATTGTGGCCTTTAATTCTTTATTTAAACTGCCTGATTTTTGCAAAAAATAGCTTTGTGTGGTATTATGATGATGTCAGAATAAGTGCTATCGTTCCATGATACTGATGTTTTGTAAGGATAAAGAACATTTTGCGTTTGATTTTTTTTGTTTTGCATGTATAATGGAAAACCATAAAAGAACACTCATGGGGAAAGGTATTTTTTGCCAAATATATTCCTCTGGGGTTGTGTTAGTTACAATATTCACTTTCTCATGCAGCTATGATTTGCCACACTGTAGCCTTTCTAAAATCTGTAAACCATCACTTTTCTACAGTAGCAGTAAAGTTCTTTCATACAGGATTCCTAGATGTTCAGAGTCCCATTCAGTGATTTGGAAATGAGTTAAATGCACCCTTCTCACGTCTTCTCATAGGAACCCTCATCACAGAAATTAATGCCTTCACAACTCTGGTGGCTTCATAACCCTGTGAAATGATTACTGTTTTCTGAAGTGCTCAGAAAGCTCTTGCAGTTCAGCTCTGATTATGTAGAACAAAAATAGGAAAATGTCTTATACGATTCAAAGCTTCTTAACTCACATAATTTTTAAGTCTGTCTCTTTTCCTGATGTGAATAGTAGGCTTATAAGCCAGCTAGGAATTTTTCTGTGTTTGCAGCAAAGACTTGATCTCCATCAAAGCTGATTATCTAGGTTTAGTATCACCAGATAGGCTTATGGCAAAATGACATAATTCCCATTTAAATGGCTCATCCAAAAAGCTAAGTAAGTTCTAACATTTCTCAATAAAAGCAACTTCCTAGCAAACATCCTGCTTGCTTTCCAAGAAGGAAATAAAACTGCAGAATACAGGATCTTGAAATGTTAAAGGGATAGAACTCTTAACTTACCGTAAGCAGTTATGATGCCAGTATATGTTCTCTGAATGCTGTAATGCCTGAACAATTGGCATCCTCTTCAACTCTGAAACTATAATTTAAAAATGAACATTAAAAAAAGCCCACTGACTAGTGGAACATTACAAATAAAGCAGTAGATTTCCTCTAAATTGTTTTGTTGTTTGTTTTTTTTTTTTTCTTTGCCATGCATTTTGGCAAACAGGTTTGTAACAATTAATTGCTATTTTATAGAAGATGGCAAATTGGAAAAAGTGCCCCTGGAACACTCTAGATGGATTACTCTCATATTGAGGAGTAGAAGAAAATACATAGTTTGATATTAATCCTTCCTGATTACAAAATAGTTAAAAAACCTCTGAAAATGCTTCATTTTTCAAGCCACTTCATATTTGTATTTAAGTTTTGTTCTAAGGGGAGGTGAACCCTTGGCTTTGGTTTTGTTTTGTTTTCCTACCTATTAGATGAAATAGAAGTTGTGCCTTACAGAACCAAGTTCTGTCCAAGGACAGCTCTCTGCACTGAGACAGACTTTTGTAGCAGCGTGTAGAGGAGCCTGTGATTGCACTTTTCTACCAACTAATCTAAGCCTTCATGGAGCTGGACATTTGCTTAAATTTCAAGTTGGCTTAATGTTACTCCAGAAGAATCCTACCTGACCTGATTTTTAAAAGAGTGAATTTCTACATCCCTGAGTCTGCAAAAGAGCTCTCAGGCATTTGTCCTGGATCTGCTCAAGGTTTTGCTGCATATAATGGATGGTAAATAAAATCTGGCTTTTCATTGACTTGATTAGCACAGGGTTGTGTTTCTGGTCAATATGAGTGCAGGGCTTTCAGAATATACTGAGTGGATCATTGCAAAATTATTTTAGAGGTGAAACCTCTAGTGGAACCACAGCCATTGCCCATTTCTTAGGATTTTAATCTATTAAGGTCAAAAGCAATTCCAAAAATTAAATTTTTAGATTTTTCTATGGTCTTCAGACTTAATCTAGCATCTGCTAGTTTTTGCTAGAGCAGTCAAAGAAAACCAGTGAGTGCCTAATGCTTGGTACAAAAAATGGATTGAGCATGTTTTTCTGGATGGGCAATCATGGAAGTTCATATATTCTAAGCAGCATCGACAAACACTCTCTCTGTACTTACAAATGTGTATTGGGTTGTTTAAGATACTGTGCTGTTGGACTAGCAAGTTTCTCCCATCTATGACAGATAAAATTACAGGTTAATCTCCAGAAACCAGATGAACAAGAATTTATTTAAGTAGTTAAGCATAAATTCTCGCTCCTTAATGAACCTCAGGTTAACTTCAATTTCTCTAATGGTAATTTCTGGTTATTACAAACAGAATACACTGGATATAGAAGAAAGAATGGGTCTTATATTTAAAACAAAGAGCTGGAAGTCTAGATTTGTGGCTGATTGAACTGTTACCTTAAGGTCATGCCTTGAACAGTTCACTTTGATGGGAGTTTCAAAAGACCTTGAATGAATCAGATACTACCCTAAATCCCATTGGAAAGTTAGGGATTAATTTTGTTAGGCTCCCCTCTCAACTCCAAGGATGTAGTTGTCTTTATTTCAATCAGGAGTAAAAAAGAAAAAAACAGAACGAGTCACCTTGAGTACAAGCTGCCAACTTATCACTGCTGTATCCCAGTTTGATATCAAATACCTAACTGGTATTTTTTTTCCATACTAGAAATTTGTAGTTAAGAAAAAAGTTACATAACTTGATTTCACCTAAAAAGAATTTACAAACTCAAGAAATCAGGAACTGAGCTGTCCTGCTTACTCAAATGTACATTAAGACTACCAAAAGTAACACAGCACAATTTTTGTGACTCCAGTTCCTCCCTTCCCAAAGGATAGCTCTCTGTCTTTCCAGATGAAACCTCTGTTTTATGATGTCATTTTTCAGTTCCTGTTCTCCAGACAAAGCAGATTACCCTGACAGTCCCCATTTCAGGGCAGTTCCTGGGAACATTGCAATAAGGAATACGTGTGAATGATGACTGCGCATTACCTGGGCTCAGCATATTGCTGGGCACTTAACATGGATGATTCCTTTTCTTCTGTCTTTATGCTTTGTCTCATTTCCGTGTTTTATTCGGTTTTAATCCTGCTTTTCTGTAAAATTTTCTTCCTTCTGGTCTTTTCTTTACAGTCTTTGAAACCAAATGTATACTTAGTACCATTTGCATTCTGGTTGAACTTTCAAACCCAGGAATATTTTTGTGTTAGCAAACATCTCTTTCCTGATTCATCTGCTACATCCCTGACATATCTGGGCATGTCCTGTTATTGTCTGTTTGCAAAATTTTGGTACTTAAAACAGTTAATGTGCCTTTTGTATCTCAGACACACTAGGATTTTGCAAGCAAGTGTCTGTTGATTGCAAGAGCATATGAGCAAGTATGAGACTAATTTCCTGTTAAGGAGTCGCTACATTAAAAGGATATTTGCATAATCATAGGCCAAGATAATGTAGGGAAAACCCCTGAGATCATTCTGCTGCCAGGATTAAGCCAAGCCCAACATGTAATTTATTTGAATGCATGAAAGCTGCTTCTTATCGTTCACTTCTATCTCGAGTCTCCAAGCACTTTAGTTGGCAGCAGCAGGCTCTAACTCCTCCTGGGTAATTCATTATCCTCAACAACTTTTAAAAGGGTTATTTTAAGTTTAACTTAACAGTCCCTGCAACTTAATTAATACAATAAAAAAATTATTCCTTTTATGACTTCTGTCGTGTGTTCAAAATCAAGCTGCCGCATCTTCTTGGGTCATCATTTTATTTGATGCCCTCACCTTCAGATTATCATAACTTCAGAAATATTGCATGCACCACAAAAACAGGGATTCAGGATTATACCTATGAAAAGCATAGGCAAAACCAGTGAGATTTCTTAATGCACGTACTTTTTTCAACTTGTATATAAATAAAGAAGTGTCCACATAGGAGTTTAGCAGAAGGGGCTCAAAGTACATTAGCAATGAAAAATCAAGGCACCAACCTGTGCTATTTCTGAACAGATTAATACTTAGGGCTGGAGGTTCCTGATTTCCATTTTAAATTTAGGTGCATGCTTGAAGTTTTACTTGGAGAATGTCATTGCCAAAGTAAAGAATTTGTCACACTTGCCACCTGGTACTTCCTCCAGGTAAACATATTTAGAGGCTTATGGCTAGAGTGCTGTAGTGGTACCTGAAAGGTTTTTGTTTTTTTGGTTTTTTTACTTTGCTTGGATAAGTAAGTTATTTGCACCCAGAAGTTCACTTTCCAGGAAAAGAAAAAAAAAAAGGCAAAAGAATCCCAAAGCTGCTGTTTCTGAAAAGCAATGGAGGGAGGAGAACCCATCCAGTAGCATTTCAGGGACAGCTCAGGCTATCAATCCTCCAGCCACAGCACAAGAGGGGAGTAACGTTTCGAGTGAGCAAAGAGCAAACATTATGATAACAAATTATTTAATTGTAGGAAAGGCAAGAACAGAGAATATAATTAAGGTTTCAGACACCTAAATAAAAAAGCATCTAGTAACAGTGGTAGCAACATTAGCAGATAAGCACAGTTAACAAATAACATGATGATCACTGTCCATTTCAGTTTAAACACTAATAAAACACTTCCACTCTACTAGAAAATTGTACCATGATTTACTATAGCTACGATTAAAACAGCACAGCTTTAGTAGCCTGACTACTTAAATATTATTATTAAAAGTGTTGTATACTAACCTACACTAAGATGTATTGTCCTGTTTAAATCTTCTAATCCTCAGTAAGGAAGACTATTACATATGAAAAAGAAGGTCTAGGCATTTTAAGTAGTTCTTAAAGCACAGATTCGTACTAAATGTTTTGAAAAGGCAAAAGCAAAACTATCCAATACTAAAAATTAGGAACTAATTCCATTTGAACCAGAAGATACAAAGGCTGATTGAGTAGACAATAAGTGTAACCTGAGTATAACCCTTGGTGTAAATCGAAACTCACATTGCACAAAATTAATTACCAAAGAAAACAAAATGACAATACATTGCAACCTGTTCCCATAGGGAGATGATGGACTGAAGACAGTAATCCCAGCTATATTTAATGCCTCTCCATAAAATATAGCCCATGTTTAACTTTAACTTGATAAAGGTTCCCAAGCTGAAACACTGAGAGCAAAATTGTGGCATTATGCCATATAGCAGCATTATGCAAGACACAAGCTTTCTCTTATCATCTTCTTGGGCATTTGGAAATCTATGCAGAAATTGATATGAAGAAATTTATCAGAAGACTTAATCTCTGGGGGAAAAAAAGAATTCCAAAACTACTGTTATTATTTCCTTTATTATTATTATTAGGCCACTCACAGCTTCACTTTCCAGAAATCCTCTAAAGCTCTGCAGCATTCCAATCTGCTTTACCCATCTTTACTGATTTCTGATTTTTTCCCCTCTTACCATATCCAGAATTGATCCTAACAACACAGGGGACAGTTCTACAAACACTTCTTCATATAAGTAGTGCCCACACATGAGAACTGCTTCAGAATGAAAGAAGGAATACAGAATATTCATACATGGCAAAAAAATTCCACCATGAGCACGAGGTTCCTGAAGAGAGGAATAGGGTGCAGATGAACAGGAAGGGGCATGCTAAAAGCCATAAGTAATTAGTGTTCAAACCCCAGAAAATCAACGTAATACAGCAGGGATCACTAAAATGCTATTATCCAGGAGAGGTTAAAGTCAGGATAGTTTCATAAATTGTATTTTTATACCTTGCCATCTCTGCACTGAAAAGGTACTTTTGGCTATAACTAATTAATTAGATGGACTAATTCAATCTATAGAGAAAATTATCACCATTTTCTATGCCTTTTATATTGACTAGAAAGACTAAAACATTAAAAAGGCTAAGATCAGGCCAGAGATAATTTTGTCAGGATAAAGAATAATATAAGCAACTGAAGACTTTATTGTAGAACTCTTGCACACCCTCCTTAAGGGGCTGAGCACAGACAGTGATTTCAGGAGCAGGAGATACAACACTTCCTCAGGATTTGCAGATGTTGTTGGGAATTACCTTCTATAACCCAAACAGGCTCTTGGGATTACCTAAAATATTTAGTCAATTCAGATTCAAGACCACAAGAGCAGTATAAATCATAACATCCTTCTCCAAACTATAACTTCAACACTTGACTTCTTAGAGGATCTCTGAGTTCCTGTTGTGGTTTAATCCCAGACTAAGCCCCACACAGCCACTTCCTTACTCTTCCCTGGTGAGCTGGGGAAGAGAATCAGGAGGAGAAAAAAAGAAAATGCAAGCATTCAGATGAAGACGGTCCAAAGGGTAAAGAAAAAGCTACATGCACAAGCAAAGCAAACCAAGGAATTAATTCATCACTTCCCATGGACAGCGTTGAGCTATCCCCAGGAAAGCAGGACTCCATCACATAGAACGGTCACTTGAGAGGAAAAATGCCATCCCGCTGGACATATCCCTCTTCTTCCTTCTTTCCCCAGATTGATATGCTGACAAGGACACAGCATGGCATGGGATGTCTTCAGTCATCTGGGGTCAGCTGTCCGGGCTGTGTCGCCTCCCAGCTCCCCGTGCACCCCCAGTCTCCTCCCTCACTGCTGGGGTGGGGCAAGGAGACATCAGTTCTATGGAACAGTGCTGAGCAATAATAAAAAACATCCCTCTATTATCAACAGTGTTTTCAGCACAAATCCAAAACACAGACCAATACCAAGGACCATCAGGAAAATTAAATTTATCCCATCCAAAACCAGCACAAAGAAAAAGGTGTGATTTGCAAGCTGGGTACAAATCAATTCCTGTTCAGAGAAGTAGTATCAGGTGTTTGACTCTTCTGTGATTTACCTAAGCTCTGTAAATGTTTTGATCTTCCTTATGCATCTTTCAAGCATTTATGGCTTGAAAGTGCTATCCAAAAAAAGGAGGTAGGTTTCTGATACCTGTAATGTACTGCATTGTAAAAATTTTGTATTCAAAGGTAGAAGAAAATTTACATTTTTAAAATGCAAGCTGTACGTGAAGTAAAATAAGAAACCAGTAGCACACAATGAGAGCAACAGTAGGACTTTAATCTTGAGCCATATCTGGGTGTTAGACTGAACAGAGCAGAATAGCAGCCTCCTCCTATTTGAGAAATCTCAACCTAGAATCCATTCCTAAAGTGGATGACTAAGCGCTGTCTTTGAATATAATGTAACCAGGGTTGGTTTTTTTTTTCCTGAGGAGAAGGAAGTACCAGTTCCATCAAGATTTATCCAAGGCAGTTATTCAGAATTATGAAAACCTGGTACCCTTTTGTAATGAGGAGATACAAGTTTCTCCCATCTCAAGAAAAGAGCTAGAATTTCAGTTATTCTAAATTTGTTGGGAGTACTCTCATTCCTTTTGGCTGAAAATGCTGTGAAATTATTCACTGACTGAGAAAGAGATAGCAGTGAGTACCCATGAAACCTCAATAGGTCATTTACATGGGACAGGGGAGTCTTGAATTCTATTCTGTGTTTAGTTTATAGATAGATGCTTGAATCTCTGTTCTACTTGTTGGGTTTGGGTTTTTTTTAGCTTGATCTAGAGGAAGATGAGTAAGGAGAAGGAAGCTAAAGTACTGTCACTCGAAGCTTTTGTCATGGGAGATGCAGAAATGATGACCCTCCAGCAGCAGAAGGAATCACAGTGTATTCTGTACTAGAGATTTTTGAATGACCGTCATTTATGTAAAATAGAATTGTAAAAGCTTCTTTTCTGTGTCAGTTATGAAAACCATTTCATTCAGAGTCTGACCCAGACGTGCTCACACCCTCCGAAGACATATCAAGATTTTGCTTCCTGAAAGGGTTTAATGTATGTGGTTGGTTATTCGAGGCTTTTGATTATTGTACACAGTTCCAGAACAAATTTAGATGACAAGGAAAAAACCTATGGATTAGGTATCTCTAATACAAATGCTTAAGAACCTTGAGAAAAGTCCTTGATCTTGAAATGGAGGTTTGAACAGGTACTTTAGAATAAATCTAAAGAAATGAGCAATTACAGATTCCAGGCCACCCTTTTAACAAAAACCTCTTTTGCTTTCCATGTTTCTTATAATCTTCCTTTGGTCCAATCATTCATCTCAGCAAATTTTTCATTTTTCAAATTAGTAACCTTTAATAAACACACCCCTGTAATTTGCATTGATAATCCTTTTCCCTAGAAAAGTGGGTGTTGCTGCAGGAACATGTCCAGAAGTTGCTCTCCAACCAGTTACTACTCAAAAAAACACCGTGCCAGTAGCTATTATGACTCAATAGAAGATTGAAATCTCTTGTTATGTGTTAATATGGGATAACAACTCCCTTAGAATTTCCATTAATAATGAAGCATCTTAACAAAATACAGACAGAAAAACAGCTGCTGTGAACTTCTAGTAGATACTACTCCTGCAAGTTCTCTGTATTACATTAGCATTCCAGACACTGAATCCCAATCTCCCAGACACCCAGGAAAGGAGATATCAGGCCCAATTCAACTGCTGACGTGTGTAAAAATGAGTAAATCACTTTCAAGATAATGCAGTAACACAGATATATGGTGCCTCTGTGAATGTGGTAATGTTAGTGTTAAAAGCTGCATTGTTCTGACTAAGAAAGGGTTAAGTTCACCTGAAATAAAAGCAGAAAAAGCCCTTTTGTGTGGTATGAAAGAAAGGGAGTTTGTTATACCCACGTAACAGCATCATTGTAACTGGTGGAGTCTTGTATTCTAAAAGAAGCAATTTAATACAGGTAAGTTTTTTTCTTTGAATTCAAGCATACATTTAGGATTTGAATAAACAACTTCTAATTCATACCCTACCTTATTTTGATGGTGACCCTTATGTAGACTGAACATGGTTTTTTCAGTTAACATGCAACCATGAATGCTAAAATCCACTGATTTTAGCCTATTCATTCAAAACTTCTTTTGAGAGAATTGACAAAAAATGGTTCTTTCTTTAATTTTTAGAAAGCCTAAAAGTCAAATTTTCTCTCTTATCAGCCAAATATTCATTTCCATGTCAGAAACTTCAAATCTAATTATTAGATCTATTGCATATTTCATTTCCACTCCCATTAAATTAAGCTGATTCTATCTTGCTCTCAGAACTAGAAGTTGAGGTTTGGAGAGTTAATGTCACCCAGAGTAAAAGGACAATAGTCCTTTTGCTTTGTAAATAAGATAGAGCATAAATTTCACCATGTAACTCAAAAAACCTGTCCTCAACCAAATCATTTGCCACACAAGAGGACGACAAAACCAAAAAGACTGTTTGATCTTCATTTATACATGTCAATCAAGTACCTCTCTTCTTCCTCCTTTTCTCCCAGTTGTGCACCTTTCCCCCTTGCCCTACAGCAGTACATGGGTAAAATTAAACAAGGGTACTCAATCTAATTTTTCCATTTATTTTTAATAAGTTATGATAAGAGTTGTCAGTAATGTTTAGGGAGATAGTGGGACTAACATTTTCTTGCTGTGTTAGCTTGGGATTTTTTGTGCAAGCATTCCTCCAAAACATCATTTTAAAATGTTTAAATACCACTCAGTTACATGATTACTGGAAAACAGCAAGCACTGAACATGTTATCTTAAGTTAAACATGCAAGTTACTGCCATTGCTGATAGACTCACAGAATAGTTACTACTAAATAATTAATTTTAGTGGAGGTTTTTTTCCACAGCAACTATGCAATTAACTTGTGTGTCTAGTGTTATTTCAAGATAGGTGTACTGTTCAACTTGCTTGAGTTATGCAATACAGGTGTTCTGTATTTGATGAAACATCCTGTAACCTGAGATCATTGCTACCGAATGGGTGGAAAGGTATCCACTCAGCAAAGTGGCCAGGGGTTAGTGCTGTTCGCTCTGGAAAAGTACAAAAGAGAGAAGAAAGTGTACACAGAGGGTGTGGTTAAAAAAAAAAAAAAAAAAAAAAAAAAAAAAAAAAAAAAAAAAAAAAAGCAGCTGATAGCTCTGTATCAGTGGGACCCATAAACAATCTGGGTTTTCTGGATTTTCCCAAGGCTTTTTGATACTCTCCCTCTCAGTATCCTTCTGGACAAGTTGTCCAGCTGTGGGTTGAGTAGGTACACAGTGTGCTGGGACAAGATCTGGCTGAAGGGCAGGGCCCCCAGGGTTGTAGTGAATGGGGCTTCATCTGCCTGGCAACCATTCACCAGCAGCATTCCTTGGGGCTCAGCTCTGGGATCAGTCTTGCTCCGTATTTGTATCTGTGATCTGGACGCAGGAGTTGAATGCATCATTTGCAGGTTTGCTGACAGCGCCACACTGAGAGATGCTGTTGACTGGATTGAAGGACGAGAGGATTTGCAGAGGGATCTGGATAGATTGGAGCATTAGGCTACTGTTAATGGGATGAGATTTATCAAGTACAAATGGTGGTTCCTGCACCTGGGATAGAGGAACACCTAACACAATGTAAACTGGGAGAGGAGTGGCTGGAGAGCAGTAGGGATCTGGGGGTGCTGGGTGCCAGCAGCTCAGCAGAATTCAGCAGTGTGCCCTGACAGCCCAGAAGTAAAATTCCATCCTGGGGTGCATCAAAAAGCATCCCAGATGGTCAAAAGAGGTGATCAACCCACTGTATTCAGCTTTGGTGCAGCCTCGCTCTGCTCACTGTGGGCAGTTCTGGGCCCCACAATTTAGGAAGGATGTGAAAGTACTTGAATGTATCCAGAGAAGGGCAAAAAAGCTGATGAAGGGGCTGGAAGGAATGTCCTATAGCAAGGAGGCTAAGTCTTTGGCTTTGTCTACTGGGGAGAAAAGGAAGCTGAGCTGTGCCCCCCTTTAGTCTTTACAGGTTCTTAAGAAGGGGAAGTGAGAGGCAAGTGCTGATCTGTTCTCTGGTATTGAGTGATAGGACAGATGGGACAGGCTCAAAGCAGTGTCAGGGGAGATAAACCCTCACTTGATATTGCAAAGCATTTCTTTACTGAGAGGGTGGTCAAATACTGTAACAGGCTTTCTAAAGAGTTTGTCAGTGCATCACACCTGTCAGTATTTCAGAAGCATTTGAGATTTTCCCTAATAATATAAGCACGTTCCCTAATAACAGATTTTAACTTCTGACTGGACACTGACTGGCCAGAGCCACGTTTTCCTTATCTGTGAAAAGAGGATAAAATTCCTTTCTGCTATGCTTTGTAGATTGTGACCAGTATAATATGTCCTCATAGTAGAAGGTCAGTTGTGGTCAACTGAGGCTGCTTAAGTGCAGTTAATAAATAAATACAATACAGGGGGAAAGGGAGAGGAATATGGAACAGAGAATAAAGGAAAAAAGGAAAGAAGGAAAAAGGAAACCTTCTGAAAAAGTCAAATAGGGCAAAGACTTTAGATGCCAAGGGGACATTAAGAAACACACACATGAAGAAAACACTAGGAAAAATATAGGGTGAAAACTTAAAACAAGAGTATCTAAAGGGCAGAAAAATTGTAGAGCTTAGAAAAACATTTACTTTATAAAAGTATTTGATAACAAAAAAAAACAGTGGCTCTGTGATGAAACAATGAGCACTCTGTGGCACGCCATCCATTTTCCCCACTCTGGAAAAACAAGTTTCCTTCCTCTGTAATTGGTTGCATTCCTCTGTGATATAGCCACACATCTTGGACCCTTCTGAGATGAGAGCTCCACAGTGCAGAGACACTCAGGGAGCTGAGCTGGTGAACCCGAAGTACTTGCAGAGAAGGGCTACTAAAGGAAGTTGCCCTGAGGGGTAGTAAACTTTAGCACTAATTACAGTGTCTGTTAGCAGCTTTGTGGTTCCAGTCTCCCACAGGATGTCCAGAGACGACTTTCACATCTTATTCCTATGTATGTAGTGCAGCTAACACATCACTCCTGGTCCCCTGGAGCAAAGGCAATTACTTTTCTTCCTTTTCCCTCTCTATGGAAACTTCTAAAGTTGAATGGAGTCTGGCCTTTTGTTGGTGTTCTATAATTCACCTGTCCTGACCCAGGAACTACTGACAAACATCAGCCAGTCATGATTGAAGTGATTTGGTTTGACTTGCATTCTTAACCTTTGTGTTGATGTTGACTCAGCTCAATCACCTTTCCTAGTGCAGGGTAAGTTTCATGCTATACAAAAAACAAGCACAGGGAGATGCTACCCGCCTGCCACCAGCTCCCAAGGTAGGGAATGGCCAAGGGCTTTGAGCTCAAAATATGGCTGTGAGCTGTAGGAAGAACACTCAAAGATGGGAGAAAAGGTAGAAGTTTGGAGGAGCAATGTGCTGGAAGAAGTCTTCCATGCCTGGCTGAGAATTATTTACAAGTGCGGCATTGAATTTTCTCAATCTCAACAGGATCCTACTGATTTTGGTAGAAACCTGATGGTTATCCAGGGAAATTAGGTTCAAGAGTTTTTAGAGGGTTGTCTTTTGGTTTTTATTTTTGAGGGTTGGAGGATAGAGGGAGGTGAAGCTTGTTATTTGGAGGGTGGGACAGCTGGGGTGGGGGCAGGAGGACAATTAAATAAATAGAAGAACCTTGCTTTGCAGAAGAAAACCCTAGAGGATTTGGTAGTATTCCCCCCTTCTCATGATGTGTACTATTTTCAGAAAATTACATTAATGTTTTCCAACATGACATCTGCTGTTACTTGCTTATGTCTCATTCCACGTGTCCTATACCTGCGTTAATTCACAAAAATTTCTTGGTGCAACAACTACATGTGTGGGACACATACAAAAGCTACTCATATGTTTTGGGTCACAAAAGTGATCCAGTGACACAGTGTCTGTAACAGGTTTCTCAAGGCAGAAGGCCAGCTTCAGTCCACTGAGTATAAAGGTTCAGCAAAAATTACTTTGTTTTATCCCTGGGGATGGCTAATCTACGGCCTGGGGGCAAAGTCTGGGCCCTGACTTTTTACCAGGTCCTGCAAGACTGTGAGATGGAGTGATCAGGCCAGCTAATTTAGAAATACTGAAATGTGAAGTGGGGAAGGATGAAGCCTGTGTGTTGAAGGGTTTACCTAGTTTCTGCTGCACTGTACAAACACATCAGTATCTTGCTCCCTTCTACCAGTCTAAGAAGAAAAGTGACACCCAAGCATTAGGAAAGTGACTGTCCTCTATTTGTGCAAACAATTACTAGAAGCAGTCCCATAAACTGGGATACTGAAGTACAGTGTGCAGGTATTTTTCATACAGGGTAAATATATGAAGGAATTATTCCTTACTTGACCTAGGGAAACACCACTCCCACTCTGTACACAATTACATCTTTTATGTTCTGCATGAAAGAATATACTGCAAATGAATCTTAGTACAAAGTTTAAATAAAGAATTGCCAAGTAATAATTAACTCAGTCTGTCATTTATTATGATTAGGCACTAAGGTAAGGTCAGTTTCCTTTAATGCTTTTCAAAGAATGTGCTCATTTTAGAACAGGTATGACCAGTTACACAGACTTCTCAAAAGACATGGTGTTCTCCTCCTGGCTTAGCGATGCCCTGGGTATTCATGTTCATTGCCAGTTTTGACTTAATTATCAATATCACAGACATGTTGACATGTTAAAAGCCCAGTCACACAGAAATGACCTGGCACTTTTCACCTGTAACCTCTCCTGTAAGGTTTAACTTCTGTGATGAAACACTTCACAACAGGACAAGTTATGCTATTATGGCCCCAGTGTGAGGAACCTCAGGTTACACTTTATTCCTAAACTCTGGTAATGTGGGAGGCTCTTTGGGCACAGGTAGTCAACCAGAAAACCAATTAAACAGACCTAAGTATGTGCAGAATATTTTGCTGTGTACTACAAAATATTTTATAATGGAAATACTTTTTGTTCTAACTTCCTAGCCTGGATGGTGTTTTGAGAACAAGCTGTACAGACTTACACATGCAGCGTTCCACAAATCTATTAACATTCCTCCATGTTAGTGGGCAGGATTTGTCTGGTGCTGGGATTCTGTTCTGGCATCCCAGTGCACTGCACATCACCTACTAATGAAGCCTTATTTTGAGATTTTTGGGTTAGAGATAATGATAATCTTACAAAGTTATTATTTACTGTTTATATTATAGTTGCACCTAGAAACCCCGAATGAAAGGATTCCATTTAATTAGGTAGTTTGCAAACAATAATAAGAAAGAGTTCCTGCATCACAGATCTAACAGGGTTCTTATCAGACAGGATAAAAGCAATGGATGAAAGATATGAACAAAGTGGGAGTGGATTGGAAAGACTGCTTTACAGTTGTAAAGCAAACAGACTTCACTACAGCTCACTACTTGCCTAACTGATGGGAGTGGTTCGTGAGCATCACAGCAGAAAAAGGTTTTGAGGAGGGATTTAGAGGAGGATAAGGCAACAACGTTTTATGGATTTTGGCAAGAACTGGTTTCCCCTGATAGGCACTGCAGCCTAGCAGGGGAACAGATTTAATACTTTTGCTTATCACTGAAAGAAGCACAACTGCTTAAGAAGTTGCACTAGGTGACCATCCCTCACTTCAAAATGAACTGCCATAATGTAGGTGAAAGATGATTTTTCTAATTGACTCAAGCCCATTTGACATCTATAAACTAGAAAACAGTTTTAATTTTCATCTCCTGTGAGTACATATAATTATATCCTCTCTTTGTTGTTTATCCTGAGGTTGATCATGTTCCAGTAGGGCTCAAGTCCAGAGAGCATAACTGTATGTTGAAATGCAAATTGCACAATAACCATTGTCATAGAGACTTAAATGGAGTATTATGAGATTTGTTATGATCTCGTATGGCTTTAGAGGATATTTTAAACAAAAAAAAAATTTTTTTGAAATAGAAAATACGACCACATTTCACAAAAATCTCAAGCCTTTTCCATTGTGGATGGAACAAGATTGGTTTTTTCCCATTTACTTCTATGCTTTCAGTGGAGGCAACCAGTGTTAAATACAGTCATTTGGGAGTAAGTAATAACATTTTATTCCCAATGCTATCTGACTTATGTTGCATTAAAATAAATATCTACATTTAAATCAAGTTAAACCCTTAAGAATATAATAATTAAGATCTCCTAAAACTGGCATGTGTGCTATTGTCAGCTGCAAATGCCTTCTTGACCTCTGTGCCCAACTCACACTGGCTGTCCAGGTCCCTGGATGCTGCTCTAGGTTTGGCTGTGCATTCATTAGCTCCTCATCCCTGGCAGGAGCCTCTCTCTGCTGCCAGTCAGGAACTTTCACTCAGCCAGTCACCCTTAACCACAAACTTAAATCCAGACCAAATTTGTTGCTTCTGTTCCCTGTGCTGGTGTAGCTCAGTAACTAATGAAGCATGATGCCGGTCAAGCTCTCAGGCAGGTGAGTCAAAAAATTTGTATGCAAATCTCTTCTCCCTTGCTCTTTAATTACAGCTAATCTGTTTGTTTTGATTTCCCCCCCTTTATTCCCTGCTGCTTAGCTTCTGTCATCAATCTGCAAGGCATTTTTCCATTGATTAATGACTCACCCATATGATATGTAGCCAGGCTAACTCCAGTCATTTTCTGCACCATGGGCTCATGTCCTAAGTTTGGTCACTTCCTAGCTTTCATGTGCTTACTAAGACAAATACAGATCCTTTGATGGACTAAAACAACCTGCTAAATCATCTCTAAATCACCCCTTGCTACCCAGTCAACCTCTCAAGCACTCCTTTACTCTTGCTGCACAGTTCCAATAATCCAGTCTCCTATTTTTTTCTAGGTCTCAATCACATTGTTTTCACTGACACCTATAAAGTCTTATTTCGGGAAACAGGAAAATTAACCACAATCACTATTTATTTACATCCACATAAAATAAATGCTAGCTAGAATTGTTAAAACACCTGGCACAGATTTAGAAACGTAATTACAGTATCATAGAATCAGTCAAAACACCAGCTGCTCTTTCTCTCCTGTATCTCTTCCATCAGCTACATATCATTAATTATTTAGTAAGAAGATTCAGTATAGATTAAAATTCATCCTGAACCATATCTATTATGCAATCATATCTTTACCTTGCTAGTATAGTTAAGCATCTCTTGGATAATCTTTCAAAAGAGGCTATGGGGAATAAGCAAACAACTTCTAAAAACAAAGCATTCATGTTGTCTTCTATCATGTAGATTGGATCACTGCACCCATGGCACAATTCTGCCACTTCTATTGCTCAGAAACTACTTTAATGTAATTTTGAGAAATGCATTGAAGGACTCTACTCTTCTCACCATGCTGAAGGGCAGAGAATTAATCATCCACATAAGATCTAAAATAATTCCTACTATATGCTATTATCTGATGGATAGCAAAATGTATTTTCAAAGGTCATTAGAGAGGTGGAATGCAGAATTAAATACTGATTAGTCAGGATAGCATTGGTGGTTGGAGCAAGAGCAAGTTAACCACCTAGTCCTGTAAATAATTACTACTCTTGTAAATTTACCATCTGTGAGTACAGCAAGAGAGGCATATGTTCCAAAAAAAAAAAAAAAGGCCCATTTCATGGATGAAAAAGGATTCAACAGTGTTCTTACAGACAGTCTGGCAGGGGGCATGTAACAGTTGGGAGCATAATACAGCCCAGGTATATAAACATAGCCTTAGAGTTTCACCTAGGACACTTTCAGGCCAGCCAAGATACCCCTGCTGATTCAATCTGAATTTGCAGTAGATTACACTTTGTCTGATATATGTTCAGTAACGCAGGGAAACCACAAGAATTGCCAGTTGCATACACAGGAATGTGTATTCTGTACACTCACTCTAGATGCTCTTCAGAGGATGGGAGGTTGGAAAAGGATGCTCAGGTTAACAATTGAACTATGAGGATGGAAAATAGGCATGATGTGTTTTGTCAAAATGTGTACCTGAAAAACACTAATGTAATCCAGAAACCTTAATAAATGCCTGCTACACTAAATTAGATTAATACAGCCATTGTAGGTGATACTTAAAATCAGCTTTTTGTGGAATATTGGATACATCTCACTACACATGCTTTTATTGTTTTTTTATCAGAAAAAAAATTATTCTGCAGTGGGATAGTTATGGTACTTACCTGTAAAATACTTTCCAAACTGTCTAACTATTCTCTGCATCAGCACTAAGTTTTGCTGTATTTTCTTCCCCTTTGCTGGTGGAAAAGGCTATGCAAACATTTCTCAGTAACATTAATGAAACCTTGAAACCTCAATCCAACTAAAGATTGGAGTGTGAGAAAGTCTCTACAGGCCTGCAGTTGGACTGTACACTCAGGGTTATCTCAAGAGACTGAGAAATTTCATTGATTGCTTGGCTGGTTGTTTTATTTCCCCTCTACAGTTTAGCCACATCTCTACAAAATCCAGGATTCCCCTCATCCCTTATTTTTTTTAAGTCAGCTAAAAACTAATACATATCTGTCAGCAAGCAGTTCATCAAATAGCAATGAGAAGCTTTGGTATATCAAAGGGCAAGAGATCACAGAATAGGCATTTGTCTAAAATGTAGCCAGAATTTCCAAAGAGCTCAAGGATAATTTTTTCAAGTTCTCAGGATCCACCTCCATAGGCAAATTTTCAGAAGTGCTCAAAGCCATGTGTGCCACAAGTCTTTAAGAACATGGTGAGTTGATTTGGTTCTTAAGACAAAGCCAAGTTTTTGAAAATCCTGTCCCCTTTGAAATATTTTTGCTGAAGGCTATTCCAGTATCCCTCAGTTATTATTTTGGATTCTATGCGTATCTGTACATCTCCTCAAAAGAATCTTATTGTCAACCCAATATTTTGTTAAATGAAAAATAAACAGATTTGCTTTAGAACATAACTCTTTCATTTTGTTGTTTTTGAAACACTTTCCTAGGCAGCCTTTGTATGAAATACGTCATCCTTAAGTTTTGGAAACTTTTTATCATAAAGACATATCATTTTTCCCTTGCAATAACTTATAGAGCAGGCATTCTTTTTTGTTCCCTTTACAGATATATCTGTTCCTAAACTAATGCCTATTTTCCCCACTACAAATACTGTGGCTTTTATATTTTAGTGAGATTATTCTGTTGGTGTATGAGGCACTACAACTATATTTTACAAAACCCTTAACTCTGAATAAAATACGGAGAAGAACCTCAGAAAACAGTGCTGTTGTAGTTCTTAAAGAGAAAATTCAAGAAAGAAATTCAAGGAAGAAAAACAGATTAGAACTTGAAAAAGGGTCAAGTGGAAGATGCTACATTTACACAGAGGTGTTTAACTCAGTAAAAAGAGAACAGGGAATGACCATTTAAAATACATTTTGAGTACATGTAGGTAGGGAATCTACCAAAGCCCAGGCCACACTTGAGTAAAAATTATGCTGCCACAACCAAAAAATGAGAGACTGACATCACCTTTGGGTGTGTGAAGCAGAGCACAGCCTGACAAACACATGAAATATCTGTTCTCTGTGTTTGTAAGACTTTAGCTGGAATACTGAGCCTATGGAACTGATAATCCTACTTCAGTCAATATGGCATCTCAGAATGACATAGAGGGGAGCAAGAGGCAGGGGTCTTCAAAAGACTGCAAGAAATAGAGGTTGCTAGCTAAAAAACAAAGGTGCAAATAAATGTGCACTAGACTTTCTGTTGCAAAAAGGATAGGTATTATCCATTTATCAGTGACACATCCATCTGGGAGGAGCACAATTCCCAGATGATAATCAAGTCTGCCAGAACTCTGAGATACAGCGATATATTGCAGGGAAGGGAACCAGGAGGTGACTTAGTTATCCAGCGCCAATGGAGATTAAAAAGAGGAGGTTTGCACTAGGGAGATGGAGCAGGAAGGGCTCAGTTCCTGTTCAGCAGCAGGAATGCAGAGGAAACAGAGGAGCACTGAGCAGGCATGGCTCAGTTTGGTGACTGAGTCTGTTGTACACCAGGCTCTGAAAGCAAATCCCCTTGGGAGATGTCACCAAGGGCATCTAATGTTGATATCACGATGGGAAAGAGGAGTATTGCATGTAGGAAATTCCACTTTCCATACAAATAATGCAGAAAGACTGCACAGTGTGACAACCATGGTCATGTAATGTGAAGTATTTTATTAAAAACTTATCAACATTATAATGATGGGAGTAATTTCAAAAAAACTAAATTCAAAGTGTTTTAACACAAGCATTTTAAGTATGCTTTTTTAAGATGTTACTGCAAAGACTGTTTTTTTCCCTAGGTTTAACATTTAAACAGATTATCAGTGGACTGGAAAGAAAAAGGGAAGGTAACTTGACAACATCCTGCTGGCACAAAACTGGAGAAGTCTGTTCTACCTTTCAAAGCTCATGAGACAATTTTTGACTGCTGTTTCTGTTCAAACATAAAATGAATCGTAGAAGACTACCAAGTACAACATTAGTTTCTGGCTGGGTGCAAAGGAAAAAAAAATTCAATGACAAAAGGAGTGTCCAAACAGGTCACTGAGAAAGGCTGGGGAATGTGTGGCTTTGAGAGCTTTTGAGACCCTTCTGAGCAAACCTTCTACAAAAATGGTCTGCTTTTGTAGTTTGCCATTCTCTGTGGTGGAGGTCAGACCAGAGACCTCCTGGGATCCCTCCCCACCTTTATGACTGTGTGCTGATCCTGTGGATTCACCTTTCCTCAAGGTTACCAGCCTGGAGGGTGACTTTTCTTCTAACTGCAAAAGAAGAATCCATTGCAAGAGAATGCTTGATAGGTCAGTGGGTACCATGAGGGCCCTGTCTGGGGTAAGCATTTTGGGAATAGCCATCTCTGCACTCGAGTGTGTCCAGGCACAGACACTGGTGTGGACACATAGGACAGTGACCAGAGGCTGCCTTCAGGCTTGTAGGCTCTCCCAGGCTGCAGTGTCCGTAGAGTAGATAAACTTCAATGAAAGATTAAAAAAAGTACTTGTGTATTGCTTGGCTCAGAACACCCAGGAAGGAGAGGAGCTATCCTGAATTGCCTGTGGGAATTAATGACTAGGAGCAACGGGGGTAAAGTCAGGTAAAGAAAAACAGTTTGAACATCAGTAAAATTTCCTAACTGTGAGTGTTATTAGACTGGAATAATCTCCCCTAAGGGAAGCAATAAAACCAACATCATTTGCATCTTTGCAAACTAGACCAGACAAAGCACTGGGAAATATACTGTGGGGAATAATCCTGTAAAATGATTGCACTAATTTTTCTCATCTATTCTTTCTTCATAGGATTGCTTCATACATGGAATATGCCATACTCTTTTTGCTGTTACTTTATTCCCTTTCCTGTGGGTTGAGTAAAAAAACCCTGAAGGAAATTATACCATTCTAACCAAAAAGTAACATATTAAGACAATTTGCATTTTTATTAAAAAAGACATATTTTATCTTTAAAATACAACCAGTGATAGGCAGAAGAGCATAATCTCTAGGATAATGACACACTTCAGTACACAAGGCAATTAGGTTTGTCTTTAATTATTTATAGTTTGACATGCTGCTCATACAAGTACTCTGTGTAACAGGAGGAAGTCAGTTTGACCTTAATTATTGCCTGTAAATAATTCCTGAATTGTAACTAAGTAGTGCCTTTTAAAATGTAATTATTGTAATACCAGAGTTACAGAGCTCATTGATTTATAATTACTTAATTGTTTCTACCCATTAAACCACAGCTGTGATAGGTTCATCACTAGCCTGGAAACAGAGTTACGGCCAGGAACTTGAACTAATGTTATCTCCCACAGTTAAATGGCTGAGCAATCATTCCAGTCTGGTCAAGGTTAGTAGGGGTCATCAGATGGCTGAGAGATCCTGGGCAATGAGCTGGGCATTTCAGTACACATCCTTCAGAATAGCAGAGAGGGGAGAAGGAAATACAAAATATCCTTACCTCCAGGGTCCTGAGCTCTCACCAAGTAAATCGGACAAAAAACTACTTCTTTGTGACTGATTTTACACTTTTGGGGTCATAGTGTATAGTGAGCTATTGGGCAAAGTGCTAACTGTGCTGCTGGGAAACAGAAAACCCAAAAATTATGTAATTTTTTTCTCCACCTATCAGCACAGATTATCTAGTTGTTTGCACATTTGTGTGGAAGGGAGAGGCTGTCATTTTGCTTCCTGTGACTTGCACTTTACCACTGTATGAGCACTTCACAGAGAGAGTTCAACCCACAGTGTTGTGATTCAACACCAGCCAGCCACTAAACCCCACACAGCTGCTTGAGTCCCTGTGTTATCAACAGTGCTTCCAGCACAAATCCAAACACAGCCCCATTAAGGCTACGGTGAAGAAAATTAACTCTATCCCAGCCAAACCCAGCACACACACAATGGTCTTGTCTTTAATACATTTGGTTCTTTGTGTACCACTGTCTGGTAATCACCAACCAAACCACTCTGTTGTATTACATGTGTTTCTCTGACAGAAAAAAAAAAAAAAGAGAGATATTAATAATGAAGCATTTTAAAGTAGTCAGCATGTGAGACAGTTTCACTGAAATTTTAAGCCTCATCCACCGGAGGAGCAGAAATGCCAACACATTTCTCAGATGTCAGTTCTGAGAAAGTAAATATCCACATTCTACTGAAAAGATCTATATTTTGCTCAAAATAAAGTGGTATTTAGAAATTATCTGTGTAGATTTTAAAAGCATTAAAATTTTGATTTAGTTCAAGTAAGACTTGTCTCAAATCTTTTGCTGTTTTACAGTGCAGTCCAAACCAGCAGCTAAGGGGCATATGAATTTTGTGTGCTATAGAAACAGATCCTAGAAAGAATGTTAGAACTGTGATCTGACCACTCAAATAACATTCACAAAGCAGATCTCAGGAATAGGAGATTATTGAGTATGTTCTCAGTATTATTACATTTTTAATGCATTTCTTAGGAATGCAATGGATATTGAAAGCCTGAGAAAACCTATTCTGTGTTAAAGAACACAGAAGAACACAGAACTTAAGAGCCATTAAAGAAGTTCTTTCTATGAATTTCTTTGGAGTGTGCCCAAGACCCTGAAGCTGAGAATGAAAACTTTTGTCCAAGCTGTAGATATACTTCAGGGGTTAAAGCAATTAACACTTTAAGGATGTGTTTCAATCCCAGACTTTTCTAGTCTGTACAGTGTGGAGAGCAAAAAATACCAGCACAGTTCATCTCAAATTCTGCATGCCTAAAAAAAGGAATATTAATCATGTAGGTTCACCAGTCAGGTTACATCTAAATTCCCCGTGGTAAATGAGACTAAAGAAATGCAAACTATTCTAGTGCTGTACAATCCAGATGTAGTGATAATGCCCTGCTTGTTATTACCAACATTCCACAGCAATTAGGGAATTGTGGAAGAATGCTAAATCTATAGGAAGAAAATCAGATTGCCTCGAAGTGTGGTCCTGTCCCATCATGTGACTGAAAGTGTAGGATTAAAGGAATCACTATCTCAGTGTTTCTTGTGCACTTTTTAGTTTATAATTGAAAGCGGTCTTTATTCAACTGTCAGTTATGCAATTACAACACAGGTTCTTGCCTTCCTGTGTACCCTTCCCAGTCATCCAGGCTTTGCAGCCAAACCCTGCTCTCAGTTCTACCTGCAGAGACCTATTCCTGTCAGTCTGTCTGTGATATACCAACAATAGGCAAAGAACAACTCGCTTAAATGTAAGAGCCGTCCATTCCCTTGGAAGTGTTGATTCCCTTGAAAATGTGATAAGTTTCTTTCATCTACTCTGCTTTTTCAGATATAGCATGAAGAAAAAGCATAAATTTGGAAGCCCTGTGGTTTGAGTGCATGCACAGAGGTACTTTAAAAGCTGCAGTTTCAGAGATTACTACTTGATCCTGAAAAAACCAACAAAACCCCCAATACATCAACACACAGGGAATGTAAGCACTCAGAAATAAAATTTTCCAAGTCCATGGTAAACTCTTATACTGGGGTAAGGTAAATGAGCAAAACTTCCCCAACAATTCCTAATAGAAGTCATTTATTAATTCATTCTGTGACTTTTTTTTTCCCCCTGGTAAACTAAAGGGACATAGCAGTGAGGCATTCTCCAGTTCTGTTATCAAACCCCGCTCCAATATTTAATGTATATCTAGGATAGTCTTTTTGCTTCTCCATCACCCTGCCTGACAAGGAGAAAACCTATCTTCTTCCTCACCCCATGTAGGCACACAGGTGTAACATCCTACACCTGCACCATCTGTTAATGTGGAAAAACAACAAATACATTGAAACTGTCCACTGATGATCGTCAGGCACATCCTTAAAGAGCACTTCCATAGGAAGGAATCAGGCAGTGACAGCTGAAGGGATGCTCACAAGTGCAGACAGAACAGCCAGTAAGACCATGTCATACACTTCTAAGCTTGTGCATCCCATGTCCTAAAGAGACCTGCTCTTTCAGATTCACCTGCACAGGCTTGCTTTCTTCTCCTCCAGTACTGCATGAACTCACTCCAGTTTTCAAAAACATTGTCTATATATAAAAAAAACCTGTGCACAAAAAGTTACCAAGAAAACAATTTGAATTATAATAGTACCAACAAGGTAGGGCTTTCGGGTTTTTTAAGGATTTGTGTACATTAAAAAAGGACAGATACTATATGAGAAAAAGAGTGTGATCAAAGAATAAGATTAACCTTGATAATTGACAGTCTTACTTGAAGACTCCAAAAACCAAACAAATAGAGACACCTCCCTCTATTTCACATCTCACCTTATCCTCTTAAATGGGAGGTTCTGTAGGTAAAATGCCCTTTTCAGACAGGGCTTATTAGTACACAGTCTAGCACACTTCTTACCTTCTTCTAATTGAGACCTGTAAGTAGTGAAATACAGATTAAGTACACCTCTTTCCACCTAGAGAGCTTTTCTGTCAGCTTGAGGGATCACCAAGAACTGACAAAACAGACACCTTGAACTAGCACAGAAGTCACAGTGCTGACATGTGCAGTGCAAGCAGACTGTCCCACTTTTCCACCCACTGAATTTTTGTTGTTAATCTAATTAATACCCTCTGATTATTTCAGATGGTCACTAGGCAAGTGACAGCAAAGATAAAAGGCTGGGGCATGTTGTGACATGTACCTGGATTTTATCTGCCACATTTCCAACACACTTTTCTTTGTGTATTTCTCTCCTTCTCTATCACCCTTGTTACTGTTGACCTCTTGCAAACATGACATCTCTGCTCCCCAGGTTTTGGGAGCATTGAAACACAAAAGACCTGGTTGAATTGGAAGGCAAATACATCCTTTTGCTCTCCCTACATTTTTCAATTTATCACCTCTCTTCTCCTATGTGTCCCCTCCCTTTTTTGCACCCCTTTTCACCTCACCAATACTACCTGGTCCTCATTTTGCCTGCAGGCTTCTCATGCAGCCCTTGCAAACTCATGCACCACCCACAGGTACAGTGTTGGTCTAGAGGCAACAGCAAGGGCTGAGGGCCATTCTGGGCTAGGTAGAATCCACAGAGCAGGAGGACCCTTCATCCTGGAGATCCTGCAGGATGAGTATGTGACGATCCAAGGGGTAAAGCAAACAAAGAGGATGCGCATTTGGTACAAGGTGTTACATGTTTGGCCATATTCACACATTCTGGGAACAAATAGAAGGCACTGAACGGGCAGGGTGGTGGTTCCTTTGCCAAGCACAAAGAGGATAAATTTTCTCCTCCTCATTATCCTACTCCTTCACCTCAGACTGAGGCCAAACAAAGCCATCAACAGCCATGGTGAAAAAACAAGGGAAAATACTGGAGTTTTTGGATGAGAGACAATTTGGATTTTTTTATTTAGCATTGACATATTTTCAGTAATAAGAGAAGATGCACATATACACACACAAAAGAGGTCTCTTTCCAAGAGAAATGGTATAGCAAAACTCTGATTGTAATGCAAGAATTAAAGTTAAGTAGTATGTGATAGATCTCACAGAAAAGGATCTCTTGTGACGTTCTGTTACAAGGGAAACAAGAAAAGCTGCACAGACATGAGAGCAGGAGAGCAAACGAGCATCTCTGCAGAATGGATCAATTCATGGAAAACTGAGGGTGTACCAAAAGAGGTGAGTGGATCAGAGTACTCTGAATGCAAATGTGGTGGTTGTCAACCTTTTATATCCACCGTTCTTACACTCCTTACAAGTGACTCATTGCATTCAGAAAGCACTGCCCACATAACTAACATTGTTCTTATAAAACATCTGATTCAAATTCCATTTTATTCAGCTGGAAAAAAAATAAGAAAATTGTGGAGACATCCCAAAAAGTTAAGTAAGGTCTACTAAATGAGTGCAGAGAATAAATCCAGTTTTTATATATTTTTAACCTGAATTTCCCATGGCAAGAAAACAGACGTAGTATGACTAATAAGGTTTGTATGAAAACATAGCCCTTGTATTATAAAAAGTTCTCTCCTTATTTAAAGAGGAATAGTATAGCTGTTTATTTTATTTTATACAAACTCTACTAGAGTAGACCAGAATTCCTTAACAAAAAGACTCAAGAGTTAAACTGTACAAAAGCCAGTATTTCACATAGGCCTTATTATGCTGGAACAATTTAACATACTGCTGGCAATAAATACAATAATTGCATTCGGTCAGACAGAAAAATAAAGACAGAGGCCCTGAATTCTTTATCAACATAGGTCTTTTACCGGCTCAAAAACATTCCCTCATTATTTGCTCCATCCCATTTTCTCTTTAGGATGTCACTAGAGGGCATCATCACCTACCCAATCCTGCCTGCAGACCAGGTGAGACCTGTCATGCCCTGCCCTCCAGAAGCTATGCTGCTCTTTGTAGGAGTGCCTTCTGCAGAGCTCTGAAAACTGAGATTCCAGTTATTCCCATAGCCCTAGCAGAGGAGGCCATGCAGGGGCACAGTGAAAATGGCCTACTTTGGGTTACAGCGGAGAGGAGAACTCTCAAAAATGGCACTACTAAAGAGACCTGTCCATTGACTGCCTTCATTTCTTTGTGGGATTATTTGTAAAAGTACTCACACACCAACTTTTCCAAACTGCCCTGACCATTTGGAAAGATAAAGTGCTAAATAAAACATGAGAAGATGAGTAGCTTTGTAAGACCCAGGGCAGGAATCGTGTCCCACAGATTCCCCTTGGATGCATCCACTGTGCAGCACTCCTAACACAACCCAGCTCCCATCTTTCCACAAGGGCTCTTACAGTGAACACAAGAATTGAAAGATCTGGGTGTTGCATGAACTAAAACCATAGGGGAGAAAGTCCATCAGCCCCATTCTTTATTTATCCTTTTCTCTCTTGCTTCCTGTGCTTCCTAAAAAGTCCTGCAGGGTATCATCTCCACAGCTTTGAATTTTTAACCATAAGCACAACCCCCATTGTCCCAGAACCCTTAATAACATCACTACTTGGACAGCTTTCCTGGTAGTAAAGCACTCACATACAACCTGGGAGGCAGGGAGATTTTGATCCCTTGGATCTTACTACAGACAGTGCTACACACATACAAACTCACACCAGGGTGAAACCCAGGTACAGGCTGCCCCCTGCTCATCATCCCCATGTGCCAGTCCCACAACTCGGGCATGGGGTGGGTATGACAGGGCCATGGGACTTGTGTTCCCCTGTCTGTGCACAGGGATGACACAGGCAGCACTTCCTGCTCAGTGAAATGCAGGGTAGAAGAGTTTTTGTCAGTGTGAGGCCTCACTGCTGGCGTTTTCCTAATTAATCTCTTCTGTGGGTGGAAAAATGTACTATCTTGAGAAAGGTCTTCATCTGTCAAAGGACATGAAAGGAAGATCCATTTTTTCAGGAAATTATGGAGCTCAGAGAGACTGTGGACTAGTGACACGTTGTCTTATGCATGCAAAATACACCTGTCTCACCAGGGTCTTGCAAGGGCAACTTTGGACCACCTCCAAAGCCTGGAGCAGCACAAAAAGTACTTGGATTTCCAGTGTTGGAAACACCTGTTATACAAGAAACAGGTCCATAGGTCATAAAGAGTTTGTTGCATTCTGATTTTCACCTGGGATTTTCCCTTCAAAGGGTGAATATGTGGAGCTGTTCTATCCATGCTGACTCCCAAGTGCATACTTCAGTACGGAGGGAATAAATAAGCAGTAGGTGAATAAAAACCCCTGCCCTACACTATGAGCCGTGGTGTACCTGGCACAATGTGCAAGACAGCAGCTTTATCAACCTGTTTACCAAAATAGATCAAATGCTGGAAGTACAAGAGGAACTGGAAGGGACATTGATATCTATCACTGAAATTTGGAGGAGCAGTATTGTAAAAGGCAAGTAAGGTAAGTAGGTAGGTAGGGATGAAAAGAAGAATGGGAAAACATTAAAACTATATCCCAGTTAAAGAGGTAAAACATTCAGACTGAGGCACAAATGATCTTATCAGCTTCATTGTCCAAGGCTTGGAAAAGATTAGACATTTGTGTTAGAAAAATCAATAAACTGCGCTCAAGTGGGGTCATAGTTTTGGGTATAAGAAACTTCAAACATGGTGAAATACCTCTGTGAACATTTCATGTAACTTTCTGGGACGAAAATTATCAACATATTCATGGAACATCAAGAAAAAAATCACATTAGAGTAAAAACTTACTGCTTTTTCTATATGTACTGGGAGGCAAAGGTTTCTGTGGACAGGAAAGAGTGGCTCCTACATTTCTATGTACAGACAATGGGAGGACACTTGGTGAGTATTATTCACTAAAGCAGAGGTACAGTCTCAATCATTCTAACAGAAACCCACCCATTCCCAGACCTATAGTGCTTACTCACAAGCCAGCATTTAGATATGCAAATAACAACATATTGTTATCAGCAGTTTGTCCAATAATATTTCCTTTGTTTCATCAAAAAGGCGTATCAGTTTTGTGCAGTTGGCAGTGAATATGCAAAGAGAAATTTGAAAAAGCAAGACCAGCCAGAACAGCAGCCTCTGCCAGTCTGATTGCAGGCATTGCTGATGTCAGACGATGCATCAGAAGGTTAGGGTGCTAATCACTTGTTGATGTGTTTGACATTATGCAGCTATCCCTGAGCAGATATTTTCACAGTAAGTGTTGTTTTTATAGATGTTTGCCTATTACTCATGAGCTGGAAGTTTCAAGGGAAAATTTTGAAAACAAGATAAGAGCTCAAGGGGGCAGGGAAGAGAGAAAACTTGTCTGAACCCTCACATTACTTAGTCCAAAACAGAAATATGAAATATCATGTCCTTGGTCACAAGCCTATTAAAAAATCAGAAATACTGGACACAAATTCATCTTCTCAGCTACAGTAATAGTGTCATTGAATGGTTTGGGACCTTTAAAGGTCATCTAGTCCAACCCCCTTGCAATGAACAGGGAAGAGTAATTTGTTTATATTCATGTATACATAACCAGCTGCAGTCCTTGAAAAGACATTAAAACATATTCAAAAGAGAGGAAAGAATTTGAAGTAATAAATCTAATTAAATTATCATAATTAAATAATCCAGCTAGTTTATCATTGGGGGCTTTTTTTTGTTTTTTGTTTTTTGGTGGTTTTTTTTTTTGTCTGTCTTTCCTTTGGAGATTTGCAAGATGATTTTTAGAGCCTAATTACCTTTTTGCATGAAGTCCTTTCATTTTGGAGAATTAATCGCATTTCATCTGCAGACACTAGCCATTATAACAAATCTGTCTGTCCACTGTAACAGCAGGATTATGAAAAAATAAATGGAAAGTGACATTCACATTAGCCTGAGAGTGTTTTTGGCAGTCATTAACTGGCTTTTCTAGTCTATGACTTTAACCCATCATCACTTTTTCATTACAAGTACCCAAGCAGTGGAGTAGGTTAAGCTGCCAGGCAGCTTTTTCAGGCATTTATTATGGCAGCAATGTTTATGTTTGAAATTATCAAGTCCCTTCTGAGTGAATTGTTGTCTTAAAGGCAGAGTTTCATGCTGTCAGCTAGAGACCAGCTGTGTGGGGTGGTGTCAGAGTCAATGGACTTTAGGCACAGGGGAGTGCAGAGTTGATTGCAAATGGAGGATTCACAAATACATTTTGGGCTGCACATCCAAAGAACTTTGTTCCAGGAGTGAAGGTGCTGGAAGAAATATTCTCACAAGGCACTTTACACAAAACAAAAATGTGTGTATCTGTGTGAGAAGGCAACTGAGCAAGAATACCAGTGCAGTGAAATATGTCTAAGAAAGGGGGGCAGGGGGTGAATGGAGGAAGGTGGAAGGGGAAAGAACACCTTCTCTGTAGATAAGAGGATTAAGAACTACAGAAAATATTTCCATAACCATACCAAAGAAAAAGAGATACTTTGTTGTATTTTGCACTTCAGCCAGAAGTGCAATCAGTGCTTTGCAGAATATATGCAGAAATATGGCTGCCGAGGAGAGTATGCGTTCTGGGGTGATTCATATCAGCTAAATAAAGGTAATTAAAGATATAAAGGACTGAAGCAGTAAAAACAGGACTGAGCTATTTAACCAAGTGTGACAGCTTTGCATGACTGATTATTCATGAACTACTCCTAGGCAGTTAAGAAACATAAAATGTGATTCATTATCTCTAGAAAGAAAACAATCTATTTATTAAGAAGTTTAGCTTCGTGGTGCTCCTAAAACTAGTATAAATATTTGAATTTCTGTCTATAAAGTTTTGAAAAACATGAATAACCCATTCACCGATTCACATAAGGCACATATGTATACATACATAAATTTCTTAGCTGGCACTTAGCAGGTAGGCATGAATATATGCAATGCAAATGTATATCCCAAATGCCTTATGCAATTAGTTATTATTTCTACCTAGTTCTTACCATGTATTTTTATGGTGATCAACTCTATCAAGTAAGGAATGCTAAATCAGCAGGCCTTTATAAAAGAGAAATGATCCACCATATTATCCTCTGATCAGGCTGAAAGCTTTGCTCTTCCCAGGTTTGTAATTGTGCAGTACACTAAATTATGATCATAAAGTGTATTAAAAATTCTTCATTAACTCTTCACATGCAGTAATTTCAGCTCATTCACTTCATTAGTTAGGTGCTAATACTGAGTGCACTGACAGCACATGTACGTGGGGGGGTTAATGAGAGAGCCACTACAGCACTATGAATTACCAGCTCATTGCACAGCACCTAGAAAATCCCTAATTACAGCTCACAAGCTCATAATGAACCAAACATATATAATTCCACGGAATGATCTGTTAACAAAAAAAAGCTTACATTAATTCTTGTTTATTCATCTGGGCATCACAGCTGGATAAGAGATAAGTGCTCATTTACATGTCATTTGGGCTTTTTGTTTTTTGGGTTTTTTTTTTTTAATTTCCCCTGCACTTTCTGCTGCTAAGCATGACTGTTTCTCTTGGTTTGTTGGGATTTTTTATTTTTTTTTAACTGATGAGGTACAGTATATAAATACATATTATAAGGAGTCATGCCAATAAGCATGCTTTATTATGAGCCTGCTTTAAATTAAACATAACACAAACTCCTAGAAACTGCTATCAAAGGTATTTGCCATAAAATAATGCTGCTTTGCTATTGAGTGCTGTAACTGGATATTGCTACAGTTGCTAGTGCATTTGCAGTTGAAATATTTAGGTATTATATGGAAGGGATTTTCCTGGAATGTCCGCCTCTATCAACCAGTAAATTTCACAGGCTAAAAACTTAAAACAGTTTTTCTTTCAGGGTGAAATAATGGAACAGCTTCTTCAGGATCACTTTTGGAATTACTGTGTTTTAGTGAGGTTTTCCTTCATCCTATGCGACTCATATTGAAGAAGAAAAATAAAATACTTTATAAAAGCACCAAAAAAACCCCCAACCCTACCTCTAAACCCCCTTCACATTGATTTCTACAGTTGTTTTCCACTTCATTTTTTTGCTTCAGGATTTCATTAGTAATTTATAGTGATATTTCTATTGTTCTATTTTTATTACAACTACAAAGTTTCCAGGAACAAAACAAAGCTTATATTAAAGAAAAAAAAATACATAATGTGAATATGGAAATTACTTTCAAAAATGGAGTGGCCCTTTACAAGGTTGCTGCTATGTCTGACTCTGCTGCAGCCTTACTCATTTTTCTTTACCACCAATTAATACTTGCAGCTAAAAGAAAAGGACAGATTTTGCAAGGAATCTGCAATGTGATGTTCGGCTTTCTCTCCTTTCACTGGCTAAAGCTTTGTTTCTCTTACTATAGCCTGAGGATAAATAATCATAATAACAGCATATATTCTCATTTTCCTCATGGAAATTTTGTGGAATTTAATGTCTAACCTTTCTGTAAAAACTTTAAAACCCCTAAGAAGCTCATCTACAGCAATATCCCTCTTTAAGAATCACTAGGGTGAATTACAACATCCTACTAAAAAAATTATTTATATATGACTTGAAAATATTTTTACTGGACTTAGCAGGATTTCCTTCCTTCATCTGTTCAAGATGACTTATCCACAGACACTAAATGCAGTTTTGAATCCACGTCCTTGGATGTACTAACAGCTGTAATACAGAGTAAATAAAACAAAGGCAGACCCACTTCCAGAAAAACATGTGTAGTTATGCAAAACATAAATTAATGTTCTGCTTATGGGATTAGATGTGGAAGATACTTGTGGAAGTTGTCTATGCTGCCTCTCTTTTTGTGGAGGTTTGAAACCTCTAGAGACAAATGTAGCCAATACCAAGGACAGTATCTGTGGCTTCATGTGGTGCCTGTTGCTGGACAACAGAACACCCTGTTTTCTGAGCACCTGCTCTGCATTATCCTCCAAACCTGCTTTGTTTCAAGAGATCTTTGTAATACTAGAACAATTAGCCTCAGTGTTTTTATACTGCAACATCATCAGCCCAAGAGAGGAAGATACACGATGCAAATGATGACCTGAGGATTCAGGAATTTAATATGCAAAAACACCACATGCAAACTTCAGTGGGTAGAGATCCCTGTAATATGTATGAGTGTTGGGTTTAGAGCAAGATGGAGTGATCTTGCTGGAATAAATCATTGTATAAGTGTGGAACATCCTTCTCTGACCTTCTGCATTCAGACAGCCTGGCTCTGAGCATGCAACACTGACCCCAAAATTACTATGTGGATAGTCACAAATACTCTGGAAGAAAGACAGGGGTCTGGGTTTTATCTGGAGTCAAGGCATTTAGGCTATATGACATAAACGTTTCCATTGCATGATAAAAATGTTTCTGACATCTAATAAACTCATCGTGTGGTTCATGTAGGTACTCACTGCTGTTATTATTGTGGTTAATTGTAGCAGTCCTAATAACAATCTGCCAGTCTTAGCAGAGCCTGGGCTTTGTAGAAGAAAAAAAAAAAGAACAAATCTCAAAGGATTTATGCTGGAAATAAATTTTAAAAATCTATGTATTTATTTATCTGAGGGGTCATATGTAACTGCCACACACTGTCTTGAGGCAGAGTAGCATAAAACAAAAGCAAAAAAGCAGCGTGATTGTCTTTATCAGTGTGTGACCTGGAGAGTGCACAAAGCTGACACTCTGCCTTTTCTCTGCCCCTGTTGCAGGGCAATAACAGACAGACAGGTGTGGCAGCCCATCATGCTGCTAATCTCTTTTATCAGCCCAGCATGAATGCATAGAGCTCATGAATCAGAGTCCAAAGGGTGGATGTGAGAGTAATATCTTGCTGCTACCTGGAGAAATGGAGGTGGCATTTCTCCTCTAAGCAGGACCATTTAATCCACACTGGTCCTTGCCCTCCAGGCTACAGGGGCCTCCTTGGCTGGGAAAAAAAAAAAAAAAAAAGAGCAGAATAAGTTTAGCACTGCTAGGACAAGGAGCTATCTTCTTGACAGGAGAAAAGAATCTCAAATTCTCATCATGAAGGCAAAAACCACAGTGCTGCAATCTCACCAAGGGCTCAGCTAAACAGGCAGCCTTCAGTCTGGAGTGCCCAAAGGGCCAGGTGGTTTCGTCATCCCTGCTTTTATAGGACTGCAAAGCCCATTCACTTTGCAGATCCTGCCAGGCAAATTAACACTGCAGTCCCCAGGACCATAGGACTGCCTCTCTCCATGCAGACTTCTAGCAGGGAACAGCCCATCCTAAAACATGCTGGGAACTGCTGGAAAAGTGTGCCAGAGATGTTGTGAAAGTGTAATGGCATAAACAAGCAAGGAAGGAGTGTTTCTTCACTGTTCAATTTAGCAGCCCAGATATAACCACAGAGGCAATACATATTTAGGTTCCCCTCAGAGCTTCCCAGAATGATTATGTCCAAGTGCCAGCTCTGTGCAGAATGGATCAAATCCACCTCTGCTGATACCTCATTCTTTTCAGCAGAATTATAGGAATTTGGTCAGATACAAGAAACATTACTGGCTTGGAGTCTCCCATTTCTTGAGACTTTACTGGAAATATTGACTGGGAAAGAGACCAGATACTGGAAAACCTTTCATAATTCTCTCCCCCAGCCTGGGTTAGATGTGCTTTCTGAAGGGCTCAAGACAGAACTTTAACTTTTTGCTTTTTTATCATTAGTTTTTTGTTTCAGCTTGAAATTAAAGCCAAAAAGAAAAAAAGTTTACTGTTAGAAACAGATGAATACATAATGCTTGAATGGGTAAAGGAAAAAGGGATTTTTCTTTTAACCAATTCACCAAAATTAATTTTGCAGTGAAATTATTCTTCCCTCAATTCTGTCTGTCCTTCTTCAATTGAATTTACACTGAAATAACACTCTTAATCCCCAAGAAGCATCAATATTTTTGCTGTAAAGCATTGCACAACTTGTGGTATGGACTAATGCCATGCATTAACCATGAAGCAAGGTTTGACGTAGCTAAAGAACATCAAGTACAATACCACGTTTTATCAAAACCAAACAGCAGAACAATGCACACAAGGCTCTCACAAATATACCAGACCCATCAGATTTCAATCTGATAAAGTCAATACAGAGAAGAAATATAGGGTACAATCAGTCTTCGTTAACACAGGGATAGGCACAGCAATTTCACTCTCCCTCTGCAGCATGCCCTTAACCCAACAGATGGGGGGATCAGCCTCTTAGACTGAAATATTGGGAGTTTGGAATTCAAAGATCTGCGTTTTTCCACCAGAGCTCACATCCCTCAGAAATGCCCTGGAAGGGACTTGCCCTCCCCCAGGCAGCATTTTGGTTTCCTGGGAGTACCTGTCCAGAGACCTTCAGCAAGGGACTGACCTCTATCCCCATCTCTGCCTGTAGCTAAAAGGGAGGCACCCACACAGTTAATCAGTCAGCTGGCAGAGCCTTAACATCCATCCTATGGCTTACTGTGGTTTAATGTTTCCCTTGTAACAAGGAAGAAATACGTTAAAAAAGAATGTGGGGTGTACCACAGTGAAAAGGTGGAGAGCAGGAGAGGCTGAGCCCTGGCCATCAGTGTTGAAGCACAGTGGCTCAGCAGTGCCACAGCACAGCCATCCCTCTCCTTCCAGCACTGGCTGTCAGCACCAGGAGCAGCCAGGACACTGGGGGTGCATCCCAAGGGCACACAGGAGGCAGCACAGTGGGGGCAGACCCCACCTGCTTTCACCCAGAGCTTGGAGACATAGCTGTGGTTGCATGGAGTGCTGCACGGGCTAATTGCCCAGAGGTTTCTCCCATTTCCTGGGAAGGTTTGGCTGTTGGCCACACAAACACAATTCAAGTGCCACCAGTACATGAGCACAGTAAATGGAAGCCCCCTTGGGTGCATCTGCATGCCCATCTGGCACACTCTTCTATCACATGGGTTACCTTGACAAGATAGGTGCATAAATGTCCATGTGCCTTTCATTGCCCAGCACAGAGGCAAAAGATCTGATCAGATGTTTCAGTTTGTGTGTTCAGGGTGACAAGCAGCACCATGCAAAATTGTGCAAGCCAGTCCACACATCAGAAACAACATCACCCTTAAAACAGAGATCCACCTAATGATGTAAGAGATGAACCCTACTAATTAAGGAGCTACAACAACCCTGGGCAGCAGGTAAGAAACCACGGGGGATGGATTTCTGCTGCACTATGTGCTGTGCACAGGCAGTTCAGCGGAAAAGCTGTTCTAATTTTGTGGCCAGCCTGGTTCCACAAAAGCCTTCACCCAGCTTGGCTGCTCAGGATGACCCAGGGCATCTCAACACTACACCCTGTCCTGAGTCACATCTGAGCTGAAATTACTGGCTCTGACATGGGGGAAGCCCCAGCACATTCCTATGGTTTTCTTAAAATCACAGCTTTTGCCAGCATTACCGTGTTCCTCACTCACTTTTTCTACTCATTTTTGGGAAAGATGTATGAGACACATCTTGCAGAGGGCCTGACTGCACTGCATAACCCAGCACAGTCCATGCTGGGGTACAGCATCCCTTTGATGAACACCACAGTGTTTGGGTTACACTCCCTAGAACCTCGTCTCCAAGGTTTATATTCTGGCTCTTGCCTATGGTGAGGGCCCAGAGGGAGGTGGGATGGAAGGAAAAACATTGACTCCAACACTGAAGCTCAAATAACTTTCCATTGACATGTTTAATAGAAAAAACCAAACATCCTGAGCATCAGGTACATGGTGGTTGAAAAAGTTAAGAAGAGAGTGAAGTGCTAAAGTAAAGATAATTAAAGAAGCAAACACTGCTGAAACTCATGTCATGACTAGTTTCCAGTAGAGCCAGGGTTTTTCTTAGTCCAGTAAATATCCTAATTTAGATACCAATACAAACTTTGTTTAATGAGATGCACAGAAATACTGCAAAAAGAGCCTGTTGGCTCTCCTGACTTTGAAGAGCTTGAAAGTTGTATTGCAGGACTGATTTTCCCCACCATGTTTTCTCTTTCAATCATGATTGAAGCCAGGTAACATAAAAGGTACATTTTTAAAAGGAACGCTTTTAAAAGGAAGTGTTTCTAAACCCTTATTTCACTTGTTCCGGGTGAAGATCAAGTCTCCCTGAACAAGTTTGCTCTATGCAGCAACCAAAATTAATTATTTTCTCAAGTCTCATTTTAAAGGGTAGAGAATGGACATTTTGGTTTTTCATTAAAGAAGAAATGCACAGAGACCATAGGCTGCTCTGATTTATGGCTGGGCTGTCTGGTGTATGTTATGGCTTGGATTGACACGATGCCACTGTGACTTACAGTAAACTAAATAGGGACCATAAATGGAAAACGTTTAAAAGGCCATTACATAACTGAATAAATGGGCTGAAAAATCTTGTCTGCATGCCTCTCCCACACACATTAGCTGGGGATGATGGTTTCACCTGAGATTGAATCTCATCTGTTGCCCCTATATGTATTGCCAGGCTACAGCAAATATTACTAATCACATCTAATTATTTTTTAAAGAACAGTGAAGGAAAACAAATACAATCAGATAAACTGACTCTTTTGCAACTTTACCAAGTTTGCTCTAGCATCATCACATGTAACTTAGACAAGAAAACGTCAGATATATAGAAAATTACCTTTTATGTACGGAAATCGGAGGGGACACTAGGACACAAAGCTTTGCCTCCCAGGCACTTGGCTCAGCACCTACGTTTCAAGGGAACCATTGGGTAATGCCACCAGCCACCAATAGAGAAGCCAAGCATTTTGCAGCTCACATGCAAGGAAGTGCTGGGTCAGAACACAAGGGACTGAGAAAGAAAGCCATCAGCTATGCCTTCTGCCCAAAGCTGTGCCCTGTCACCTCTGGGGACATGCATGACTACAGCCTGTAAACCAAGGGAAACAAAACCACTGCAGGAAAAAAAATGCAGCTGCTTTTGGCTACGTGATTCAAAGCAAGCACAGCACTGCTGAGCAAGCACTGGGGGAGAGGGACAAGATTGTGTGACCAACTGGGACTTTGCCATGGCACCAGCAAGTACCCAACCTCCACCAGGCACGGACTCATTGCTGGGATATTGTTCAGAGGCATTGGAAAGGCCACAGAGATACTGGTGTTATTCCTGGGCAGCTCCCCAGTGACCTGCACCTGTTTTCCCAAATCTTGCCTCCAAGCCTTTAAAAAGCAGTGGTTTGCTATTTTCTTGGGAAAATCTATCAAATATTTGATCACCTATGTTTATTTATCAAATTCTTCCACTGCTTCAACTACCTGAAAAATTTCACCCATCTGCCAGGTTTTTGTTTAGACCATATTCTTCTATATGATGAACAGAAATGTATTGGATTAACAGAAACAAGCCACAGGAATGTCCTCATCCTGGTGCTGCCTGTGTGGCCTGGGACAGCCCCTGTTCTCCCCTCAGCCAAGGTGCAGATCTGCCCTCAGATCTGCTGTTCTTCACTAGGCCAGGCTCAGATATGTGATGGGTGCTGTGGTGATGGTTGCAAGGTGCTCAGTTAGTGCCATTTAGGGATGTTTTTTACTTTAAATTCAAGTATCCAAGTGCATTGCCTGGCATTTTCATGTGCCCCTTCTTGTCAGCTTCTGGGAAGGGCTTAATGTTTCTCTATCAGTTGTGATGACTGATTCTCCATGTGCCTCTACAACTTCACTTTACAACAACAAAGTAAATCTGTTATCAGCTAATGATTAAATAAATATTAATCTAAGGTACTTCATATGAATGCAAATAGCTGTTTGTGAAGATTTTTCCCATAACCAACTTGGAATACCTCTTAATTTTGATTTTTCCTGATGTCTTCATTTCACTGACAAATTCAACTGAAATCCAGACTGAAAAGTTATATCACATCCTAGATTCTGCAAATAACAGAGAAAACTCTAAGTGGGAGAAGTTCCCAGTTTCTCTGTCACAGTGATTTTACAAAGCTCTCAAAACATGGCTGAACTATTGGGTATGGCAAGAGGCATTCCTATTGATTCATGGTTAACAAATTGCCCTCTTTCCAGAGAATCAAGATCAAAGGGTGTTTTTGTTAGAAATGTAAAACCTTGATGGGTGTTGGATAACTGAGCAGTGAGTAATTGGGATATGGAATCTTTCATGTGCAGCAGTCAACTCCTATTCGCAACTCATGTTAAGAATGATTAAAGCTTCTTGCTGAATGGTGCCTATCATCCCTGATGCACAAAGCTTGTGCCTAACAGGACTGCCATCTCCAGCACCATCTCTCCAACCCTTCTCTTGTATCCTGCAGTTGAGAAGGGGTGAGGCAGGAGCTGATTTTAAAATGACAAAATCTACGGAGACTCATAAGCAAAATTTTACCTTAGCAGTTTCTTGAAATAAAATATTTCATGCTAAAATATCATGACTGCTTCTGGTCACAAGGAGGGGAGGACAGAGTTATTCACAAGCTATAGAATTATTTTTTTTTCCCAGGATGATGGAAATATTCAGAGAGTCTTAAAACTCTGAGTATCATAACTATAAGCAGATGTTCTGCCTCCTTTCCTACATTGCTGAGATCAACAGTCTACCTATGAAGTGAAACAGCACTTCTTTGAGAAATTACATATTTGTGGCAGCTCTGCTTTCTTTTATCTTTTAAATACTTTTCATTGACCTTTTAGGGCTTCTGTAACTTTTCTTTCCCCCAAGAGTGAACATATGCAAATAATTTTTCTGCTCTATTTCCCTCATTAGTAATATGTAACTTTACAAGCTTGTGTATTTAAATGCACACCTATAGCATAGCTTGTGGTCAAGATGCCAAGTCTTCTTCCACGTACATTTAATTTCCTGGGATGAAATGCTGATTCAAGTGGACTTAATAAAGAAGTAAATAATTTAAGCATGGAAATGAAGCTGCTGCATGTGAGAGATCTTCTCCAGTCATCTCACCAGTGCATACCAATGGTGCAGTTTAATCTCTACATCTTTTGTTGGGTCTGATTAGGCATATCCCAGTTCCTATTAGGCATCAGGAAGAGAGCAAGTCATCCTCAGAAAACAGCAGCATGAGACTCCGTCCTTGCTTCCTGATATACCCAAGCCCAACATCATTTCATGTACCTCAGGATGACAGTACCAAGTGCCAAATCCATTTTGCTGTGGTCTGGCAAGTGCAGTAAGATGTTTCCCTCTTGTTAACTCTTGGGTCATCGTCTCTCTTTTGATTTTGCGCTGGAGTTCTCCAAACACGGAGGTAGAAAGAGCCTTGTTCTAGGGAACAGAATTAACTTAGTAGTGCTAAGTAAATTAGTCATTAGCACTTATCTGTTGTTGCTACAAACTGAAGTGATCTGATCTGACACCACAGCCGGCATAGGCTTGCTCTTTCTTTGCATAGGATTTTCACTCTTCCTGCAGTGTCGGGCAGAGTCTGCTGCTGACCTGCAATGTTTGTCTGCTGACTCTCCCAACACAGGCATTGCACATCCTGCGTGTCCCAAACCCACATGCAAACAGAAAAATTGTTCATTCACTACAGACAATCCTCAGATAAATCAATCTTAGTAGGCTGCAGCCAGCCTTTTGCTACTACCTTCCTACACAGCAAGTATCACTCAGCTTAGAAGATCGATACTAATGCATTTTTTTTCTATCAGCTGGATGGCTAGATCTCCTTTCCTTGTTGCTTTGTTGATAGTGATGTGGAAGTTTGATGATAAGATTCCTCAGCTTTTCTCTTTAGCTGAGAACTCAACTGAAGACTAAGACTGGAGAATGAAACCAAGGAATGAAACTGTTGCAAAAAAGATGATCTACAGGTGAAAGAAAAAAAAATAGTACAAACTCCTTTAACTTGTTCTGTTTCTTTCAAAACAGATTATACATATTCACCTTTCACTGGGTGTCTACCATTGGTCAATAAGAAGAATGAGGTTGGCTAAAAGTTTCAATTTTCATGAAACAAAAGCCAACTAGGCAGGCTGATTAATTGGATGGATGAACTTTTCTGTCAAACCAGAAATATCTATATTACCTTTCATATTTTAAGGTTAAGAATTTAATTTTTTTCTAACAAATAAACAACATTTATTTTCTAACACTTTCAGCAAAAACATTTCACTAGAAGTGAGACTGCTCCATGAAAGGAAAGAGTGCTAAATGAAAGGAAAGAACAATCCCAGCACAGCTGCTTGTATCTGGCAGATGCATTTGCATTCAGGATCTATTCATATGTCATTGAGGAAGTTGATTCAGCTCAAGTCTACACAGGCATGTACATAAGCATCTCAAAAACACCAACTAGAGACTGGCATTCTTTTGTGTATATAAATGATGTGAGGATTATTGTACTTCTGTTTCTGACAAAACTATTTTGAAGACAGGATTGAAAGGTATTTTAGGATACTGCAGCAAGACGGCAGATGAAATTTTGTTATATGCATACAGGAAATTTTTTGTTGTATCTTTTCATAGATAGGAGGGCAGTTATCTGCAGCATATGATGCTGCCAGTGTAGCAGTATAGACCAATCTAGGTTAATGCTCCCCACAATCTAATGAGAACAACAAGCTCTCAATTTCTTTTAACATTTGAACTTTCATTATCACTCACCTGCAGGGAAACAGTACACAGTAAACAATTTCCTAACAGGTTAGAAAGGTGAGGCTGAAACATGAGTCAGAGTAGGTCATTGTGAGCTGTGCTCCCACTTGTCCTCTGCAGCCAGTTTGAATACTGCACCTATTTGAATTTAAAAGGTTTGTCCACATGCTACTCTCCTGTCCAAGAAATGCCTATAATTTCTTGCAAAATATAGAAAAAAGTGACCAAATACAACAGTGAAATCCTTACAAAAGCCAACTTTATGAACTGTCAAGGCAAGCAGCTTGGTCATTTGAAAAAGTATTTTTTTCATGGAGACATTCGTGTTTTATCAATGCTTACATGATTCACAAAGACATATTGCAGAGTCATAAAGAGCTAAGCTGGAAAAGATCTGAGATTATGCCAGTTCATCCCTCACCCAAAAGAAAGATCATCTGCACTTATGTAATACCCCAAGATGTTGGTCTAACTTGTTCTTACAAACGTCTGCCGTTGGGATTCCTATCTACACAATCACAAATCTCTTGCGTACATGTAACCCAAATTTCATTCATTATAGTTTTGGCCTGTTATTTCTCATTGTGTCTCACTAGTAACAGGGAAAGATTCATCCTTTTTTCTCACAACTTTTTACATGTTTGAAGACTGCTACCATCCTTCGGTAAAATAACCCTGGTTTTCCAAAATTTCTTCATAAAACATCTTCATTAGCTCTCCAGTTCTTCTTGCTGCACTACCAGGCAACTGGTTTTGTTTGGGTTTTTATTTTTAATTTTTAAAGAAGTACAATGTCCAATGCTGAACATGTTGCTGTATCTAAAGCTAGTCCCACTTCTGCTGAGTAGGCTGGAAGGGCAGTATTATTATCTCACAGCTGTCACACCTATTTATACGTTCTCATCTATTTTTTCCACAGCAGCATGACACTGCCAACTCGTTTATAAATGGTGATCCACTGCAACACTGCATTCCTTCTTTTTACAAAACAACCATCCAATATTTCATTTACCACCTCATATTTCTGCAACTTGAATATTTGTGCAATATATTGAGCCATTGCTCTTGCTTTTGTTTGGAATGGCCTTTTGTTTATTTACTTATCGCTTCTCTAGTGTATCATCATTGTTCTGAATTTTCATCCTCTCCTTCAAAGGGCTGGCTGGCATGACCTACAAACTCAGCAAACTGACTCTGTTTTTTCATAAGCAAAGTCATTAATGAAAATACTGAAGAGTACTTGGCCCATGAAAGATCACAGTGGAGTCACATTTAATTCAACTTAGTTTGACAGTGAATCACTAATAGCCACTCCTGGAGTACAGTTTTGCAATTAGTTTGAGCACAGTTTAGAGTAATTTCATTAGGATCCTGTTTCCATATTTCGTTTATGAAAGTATCTATGAAGCAGTCAAAAGCCTAGCACAGTAAACCTAACATGTGCTCTGTCCTGTTTATAAAGAAATGTCAGCCTGTCATGCTAACATAGTACAAAAGTCATTGGGATTGTGCTTGGAGATCCATTGCGGCTTTACACATAGAGTTTTGCAAATAGAGTATGGGTAGCAATTTTAGACAAGCTGAAGTTACACTTTCTGACCTACATTTGACTTGGTCCTCTTGTCATCTCCTTTTACAGTTTCTGTATTTACCTTTTTCTGTTTACCATAGCTCTGATTTTCTTTTTTGAGCACACTGTTAACAACGCAAAGATCGCCTCAAACACCTTCTTAAACCATTTGAATGGATTTTGGAAAGACCTGCTGATGTGAAACATTCAGTTCACATTCTTTTAGCATTCCATTCTGAGATGTCATTTCTTTTTCTCTGATCTTAATTTGTGTGGGCATGCTGTCAGGGGTCCAACCAAATTTCCATCAGGAAAGTTTCAAAAAGCTCTCACTAGTCAGATGGGTACAAAGAAAAAAAGGAAAAATAAAAGAAACCTATTCCAAACTAAAAAAACAGGTGTTTTTTATATTGTGGTATATTTTTTTAGAACTTTCAAGGTATTTTTAAAAAATAGTATGCTAAAATGTTAGAAATTAAAAGTCATGGCTGCTTTTATTATTTGCAAAATGCTTTCTGGATAAAAAAATAAGCATAAAACCAACCCACCACAAAAAAGAATTGTGATTAATTTAAGAACCTAGTATTTCTTTCCTGTTTTTTCCCTGAGAGATTCATCAAGGAAAACCTACTAGCAGAAATTTTCCACTTGCATACCATGCTCAGTACCTAGGCAATACTTTCTACATAATTAAATAAGACTGAGAGGTCCAAAGTAGAGTTAAAAACTTATGAGCAAAAAACTCCAGAGACCATTACCTAAGCTGTCTCATCTGTGGGTTGTACTGGGTCCCTGTGGCAAACTATTGCTTTCTCCATATTAGAGCAGAAAATAAAGCTGTAGAATAAAGCAAAAGGCACTGCAGAAACAGTCTTTTCAAACATATCACACTCCAGAAATAATTCAGTGAGAATAGGTGTTGCAGCTGCATCTCCAACATACACATTTGTCATAAGCCAGCTTTGTGCTTCAGCTGCAATCACCTGAAGCACTGAGAAAGATCTGTGTCTGAAAACAGCATGGCACAGTGATGAAGTGCAGTCTCTGCCTGAAATGGTTGACACCATCCACTACAAGATCTCTCCAAGTGACCAAAACCAAAACAGTTCTTTTTATATTCCTGTGCACACAACAAAGTCCCTTAATAAGTAAGCACACAGCACTTCACAGAAGTATGAGCACACCATCCTGTTTATCAAAAGTAGAATTTAGGAGAAACACATTCACAATTACACTAAAGGAAATAAGAATGTAGCCTCCAACTCCATTATCTCAAAACAATAGCCAAAGGAAAAAAAAAACGACTTTGCCGGTGAGAAAACGAGAGAACACATTCTGAAGTGATTGGCAAGTTTGGACTCCATATATAGGACAATTTCTCTAGGAACCCACTCATGCACGAACACGTGTGACACATGGGTCATGGGTACATTTCCACACACAGGTAATGATCCAGGTCATAGTTAGGAATTATGCTTTATTGCATTTGGTAGATTAAAAACAACATACCCCAGAACATCTCAAGATAGTAAAACTTGAACTCTCTCAATGCTATTCCTTTCCACTGCAGTGCATGTACCTGCCTTTTCACCAGGACATAGCAGGAAAGGGAAGATGGGCACTATTACTGCAGTATCTTGGCCTCCTCAGCTGTAAAGAGATCCACCTTCCCCTACACAAACATTTGGACCACAGACCTCATAGTACCTCAAACTCCTAAAGTAGGATATAAAAGGATACTTGTAGCCGTCTTGCTTCAAATAAACCCATAAACTTACTCAGAGTCATATTTTCTTTCCTAACTTTTCCTGGAAGGAAGTAGCAGCAGCTGCTCCTCACAGGGCAGTTCCCATCTCCCCATGTCAACCGCCTGAGGCAGAGAAGCAGTGCTGTCTCCACATCATCTCTGTGCCCATGCTCATGAGTGCAGAACAGATGTCTGGCCTGGACACCACACCCAAAACCAAATGTGCAGCTGCTGCTCAGCATTAGGTAGGAGATGCATTTTTCTGCTTCAATCCTTTGGGCTGATGTGTAAGCCCTGGCAATAATCTAGCCAAAAGAAATTAATTGTCTGCAATCAAGCCTTTGCCGGGGTGAGATGAGCCACTCCACTTTTGGTTTCTTAGGGGGTTTTTTTCAACCAGAAATTTTCAATGGGCTGAGGAAAGAAGGTGTGGGAACTGGCAGAGGAACTGAGCTCTGTGGATTGATTATAGAGTATTTAAAAAAATATATATATTTACTAGCATATCAGGTGAACACAAATAGCACAATTCCAGAAGTCTGAAACGAAAAAAATATATAACAGGTCACAGCTATCCTATCCCTCTTCTGGCAAAAGATTGTTATTGGCAGTTTATTTTTCAACTTCATTTTTCAAGGGACAGGCAATTGCTCACTGCCTCTGAAAATCAGGCCCCTACTGGTGCTCAGTGATGGGGCCTCAGCCACTTCCGTTAGGAGAGATGAGGTAATTTTTCTCAGATATTAATAGGCAAATGCAGCATCCAGAGTTCAAAAGGACTTGATGCATCATATTGCAATTCCAGTCATAACAGTTAAAATGTTTTCTGATTCTGATGGTGCACTGCAGAGTAGTGACCACAGAGCAGCTCTGCAGACCAAGCACCTCCAGTTACTCAACCTGCCATTCAGAAGTACAAGTTGCACAGTCAAGAAGTTATTCCCAAAACTCATCTTCGCAGTTTCTCCTTTTTAAAATTATATCCCGTCACTTATATCTCTTTATCTTGGTGATACAGATAAAAAACATCAACCCCCCCCAACCCCATTTATCAGTAGTTTTGATCTCCTTTTTTCCCTTTCTCCCCAGGTGTGGATGTCAGAGTTTCAGAGATCCTTGTGACTCATGTGACCTCCTCACCATCCTGTGAGGACACTCACTAGTAGGAGGTATCTTTCTCAAATGAATACCCTGTGTTACTGACTCCCCAGAAAACTCAGCTGTGTTGCTTGGCAGAGGAAGTTTGCAATATCCCTGGATTGCCACATTTTGTGTTGGGAGAGTTTCATTCCCCAGTCTCACTGGTCCCTGGAGATTTGTGCTTTGCTAAGCATACAAAAATAGTCTTAAGGCCAGAGAAACATCATCACAAAAAGCAAAACACAAAATTATCTCATCAACATACAAAATTAAAAGAAAGGTGTTGCTAATTTATATATTTATACACATCATAGCTTCTCACACACATGCACAGGAAGTTTCTCCATGAAACAGGTGATCACTTGAGGTTTCACAAATTGGCTTACACTGATCTAACTGAAACAGTTGCTAAGGGAGTATGAAGTAGTCTCCCACTCCTGTTCCTATGACTGCAGGTTTCCAATTGCTCCCTTGAGTTGGGACTAATGATCCTGTGGCCTCAGCATATGGAGATGTAACAGAAAGACTTACCCTTTTCATTTCAGAATAACTTCTGGATCTGGCAGTGCTGGTACAGGCACTAGGCAACAAACAGGCAGAAAGAAACAAGACGAGGGAGCCAAAGCTGCCCTTTCAGCAGGATTTCAAGTCAGCTTGAATAGGCTGTGACTGTTATCTGCAATCAAGCTCAAGGTATTTCACATGGTGGATGAGCTAGGATATATGTTTGTGATAAGGCTGAATTTCCAGCCTTACCTTCCTCCAAGCTGATGAAAGGCTTGCTGGTGTACAGCCTTTTTGGGGTGGGGGATCTGCTTAAAGCCTCTGTGGTCACAGGTCCTCAGTAACTCTTAACCTTGATATCCAAACAAAATAGCAGTTTTTAATAGCTCTCCCACAGTGTTGCTGTTTTTACAGTGTGACTTCTTTTTCTGAAACATAAAGAGTCTTTAAAAATGCTGATGACCCTTGGGTGTAGCTGCATGGAGTTATTATCTTGTGAAACCATTTATTTAAGGTGACAGCAAAGCTTATTAGCTGGCTTTGTTCTTAACTTGAGTATAAACAAATGGGTTATCCATGCATAGTGAATTAAATTCTTTCTACACACCAGGAAAAAAAATGTTTTAACACCACAAAATAATTTTTCATTGTATGTGTATTTAAAAATTACATCAGATGAAAAGTCTGGGGAGGTAGGAGGGCAAAGTGTGTGTGTGTCTTACAGTGGCAGCAAAGTAAAAAATTGGATTAGCTTTATCATCAAACTCTAAACTTTCTTGAAAATAAATAGAACTTTTATTAACCCTTCACCTCCAAACTTACTGGAAAAGTAAAAAGTGTCCATAAGGCAAATGTGATTGCATGACAGCTGCTGGGTATGCCATGTGCCCCCATGCAGAGTGCCCTTCTACATGAAATGCCTCCTGGTATGCCAGCGCTTTCAGTCTGAACATGCTGAAATGTTTCACTCATGAACTATAAAATACTGAAAAATATTGGTTTGGCATGAATAACTGATGAATCATTGGCGTTTGTAATTGTTTGGGGGTATGGAGGTAGTCTTGGCTTATTTGTATTCTGATTTCACATGAGAACATTGATATGAAACAGTGGTAATTGAATCTGATAAGCTCTGGTGAGCCTTTCCCCAGGAGAGGAGGTATGATTTAGAGAGAGATACAGGAGTACAGAGGGAATTCTAGATGGATGCATGGAGAGTTGCAGGTTGCCTCACATCACAACTCATAGATTTTATACACTCCTAAAACGAGTGATCATCATCTCAGGCAAAGCTAATTACCTGAGACATTATGATTCTATCTTCTGTGAGCAGGATGAAATTCAAGGTGATCACTCCTTTTTTTTTTTTTTTAATTAATTGTCTATCTATTTAAGCTTTCTTTGAAAATACAGGGATCTTAGACAGCATAAGATTCCAGTCTGTGAGTATTTGGTAGTGAATGTTGTTTCTCCTTCTGTCAGTGTTTGAGCACGTTTCATGGGATGACTGTGTTGAGAAGCACCATATTCCACAGGAGGCTGGGCAAGATCAGACCTGTGGTATGAGCCTCCATCCTCTCCAAACTTCAGTGTCTCCCTAAGAGAGCCCCTGGTTGCAGATTTGGGTTGCACTTTTGAATTTCCCCACCTTGGCAAATTAACAGCCTATAAAGATGTGAACTAGAGCCAAAGGGTTTGTTCTTAGCCCATGTAAGCCAATTCAGAAGACAAGTGTTTTACATCCCCTTCCAGGGAAAGAGGAGCTTCCATGAGTACAGCCAGTGATGTTACAACCACACCACTTGGGAAAAGGGAATGTGAGAAAAAAATAGAGACAGAAGCTGGCAAATAGAGAGCAAAACTGGCAACACTTGAAGAAGGGGTAGTCCCCTCTCCCAGACCACTTCAGTATCTCCAACTGGCAACTGTGTCTTAGCATCCTCATGGCAGCATCACATCCAGGAACTTCAGCAGTGCCAGTAATCCTCTGACCTTTGTGCAGCACTCACAAAAGCATTTGGGATGCATTCTTAAAAGTCTTCAGCCTTCCTTTGCCTTGGCATGTCTGACAAATGCAGAGGAAGGTGTACAGTGGCACTAGACCTCCGTACAGAGTGAGTCCTGCAGTCTCTAGGGGCTGCAGCTTGGATTCAAACACAGCACTTCTCCTCACCCATTGGTTGTGAAGAGGCCATCCTGCACTGTTCCCTAGTGAGCTGTGAAGTACAATAATCCCCTTGCCACACAATGTTGAAGGCTGCATTATTGTCCAAAGCTTTCAAAACACAAACAGGAGCTTTAGAAAGGAGTTTTTAAGATTTTATATTCAGCCTCTCAACATACTCAGGTATAAGAAGGAGGCTTTCACAATCTTCATGCTACGAAGGTCTCTTCACCACTCCTACAGAGAGATGGGGAGGCTCCTCTGCAAAATTCACAAGATGTGTCACTGATACTGGTATTTACCCCAGTGTCACATTTTGTTTCCAGGGACAGTATAAATGCTAAATAAGGAACCAAAAACTTAGAAAGAAGAAGCTACAGTTGGCCTATTTGCTTTGAAATACCTGCTACAACAATACAGATCATCCATCTCCTTCTTCATCCCCCCTGTTGAGATTGAATCTTATTGCTGAATTTCAAACCAAGATGAAAGCAAGGAGGATATCACACCATACTGAATACAGAGGGGAGAAATTCTTCAGCAGAAATAATGCTTCAGTCTTTTTTCATAATTGAATTTTTTTTAGGTACACAAGATTGTGCAGTACACACATTGCTATAATTTCTTGTTCTTCTAAAAGTTATAATTAAACTTGTAAACACTAATTTATGTTTAATTTTTGTAACCAACCTCTGATGGAAAGACTATAAATAGACTGACTTGGATGTTATTAAATTTTTTTGCACATACAGCCTTTGTATTTCCACACTTTTTGTGCATTAAGACCTGGTCATCGACTCAGTCTGTTCCTCCTGCCTTATTTGTTCCTTTCCCTATTATTTTCTCTAACCCTCGAGGACTGAAGGAGATAAATATCTGGGGAAACAGTGGTTGCTGGAAAAAATTCTTGGCTTGCACAAAGTTCAGGACTTCGACTGCATTGTGCAAAGCTTCATTGGCAAGGGAGCGAATACTGATAACCTATCTTTCAAATTATTGTGACTAACCCCTTTATTGGAAGCTATTAGTATTGGTAACCCTTAATAACCTTTTTTTGGTAGTTTCACTTACCAGATTTCACTTTCACCAGATTTCACTTACTTGAAGCAATTCTCACTTGTCCTTGATGCAGACATGCACCCAAATTTATATTACATTAAAATGTAAGTAGACTCTGTTTACAGCACTTTTCTTATTTATTCTTAATTTACATAGGATTTGTAAACTGAATTTTGCCTTGAATTTTTATTTCAGGCAGCCTTAGAATGCAGCTGAAAGCTGAAGTTTTCCTCAATTTTAAGTGACAACCAAAGAAGAGTCTTGGCTTGCTTGGGTTTTTTTGTTGTTGTTGTTGTTGTTGTGGGTTTTTTGGTGGTTTTGGTTTTGGTGGTTTTTTTGGTGGGCTTTTTTCTTTGGTGTGTTTCTTTTTGTTGTTATGGGTATTTTTGGGGGGGGGGATGTTAGTTTGTTTGGGGGTTTTTTGTTGTTGTGGTTTGGTTTGGTTTAGGGTTTTTTTGTGGGGGGAGTTCATTAAGCGTGCACTTATTTGCATGTTCCAAATAATATTCTCATCTGTGTTTGTCTCAAATATTGGCCTCAGCTTGCTTGAAACAGAAGCCCCAACCATTTACTGGAAAACCAGCTGTGCTTATTTAAATCTAAGTCTGAACTTGCCTGAAATCTAGTTCCAATTCCTTTTGAAACCTAGTTTGGGACTCCTTAGTTCTCAAACTATCACCACTCTTTTGGGACACTGATTTTGCATGCTAAACATGGTGTTTGTACCTGTGTTCAAAATTCAAACCCATTCTCCTACTCATGTGGACATAATATTGGAGCCCCTTTGAAAGTACAGGTTCAAAGACAGACTGATTCAATATAGACTGAACACTCCTAGAGCCACCATCCTCAAACACCCATATGCATCATTTCAAAGGCTGGGGAACCACACACTTGCTTAAAATTATGCACTTTTGCAGATTATAGAGTGTGATGATGTGACTTGTCCTATTGCAGTGAAGCTCCTGATTGAGATTCCAGCCCAATTCCAGACATGCTGGCACAGCAGCAGGCTCAGCTCTGTGGGTCAGACTGGCTGCTCTGCTCGTGCTGCCAGCCTGGGACAGCCAGCAGGGCACCACAGGGGTACAGGGTGGCCCCTTACAGGCCACAGAGGGCACCCTCACACCCAGCTAGCACAGTCACAGCCCCCAGACTGCAAGTGCCACAGGGGTCTGCCTTGACTTGCTTTTAATTGTAGGCATTTTCACTTTTTTACCTCAAGCTGCAGAGTAAATCAGGAGAGATGTCTCCTTTGCATCTAGCCACCATTTAGATGGAAAAATAACATGAAGGACAGGATTTCATCATTTTAGCTGCTTTGATTCAGTAAAGGAAATGCTCAGTGTGAGTAATGGCATCCTTAATCAGCCTAGCTCTTGCACGCACTTCAAAATACCTTGAAGTTAAATCAGTGCTGAAGTAAGGCCTTTGTTAAGTTTAGCAGCCAAACAAGAAAGGCAATCTAGCTGTGTTGACACAATCCATTATTTTGGTGAGGACTGTGAGACATAAAACAGGTTTGGAAACCCAGTATCTTCACAACAGATCGTGTATTCAACATACTAGTAAATTTAAGCTATTGGATTTTGTTGTAGTTACAGCAGTCCTTTCATCAATATTGAAATGCTCTTCAGTACTGAAAGAATTCACATTAGTCAATTCCAATCACAAGACATAAAATAGGGAAGACAAACATTAATCAAATAATTCATTTCATGAGTGTTTTATTTGAATTTATATCATATTCACAAAAAATAGAAACAGTCTTTAGAAGTATTTTGTGAATACATCGTCTCCAAGCTGAGATTTACAATGGCAATAGTGAAATATCTAACTTGGATTTGTTTCCACACGTAGACATTGAAGATGATGCTGTGAGAAGCAAGCAGGAATTATGCAATGTGCTGCAGAAATAAAGACGAAAATGTAACTAAACATTTTAATGTCTATGTAGTTCAACAGCCTACATACAGTTTCTCAGGATGTTTTTAGAGCAAGTTGCTCTAATTTTGTGCAGAAAATATTGAGAGTGCTCATGCCAACCCTTTGACATTGTGATTTGCATGTAACTGTATAAATACAACATACTTTCCTATCTAGAGCTTTATACATATGAAAAATTATGGTACAATAAAAATCTATACACATGGTGCTACCGGTTCAGCAGCTGCTAACTTAAAGGATACATCTAAAAATATGATTGCTCAGCCTCTGAAATACAAAATAAAAGAGCAATCAGAAATGCTTTTTGTTTAAATAGCAATTTACATAAAAATTCATCTCTTCATTTTCTCCGTTTGCTTACGCCTGGTAAAAAGACTCTCTTTGGTTGGTTGCATCTGTCCTTGGCAAGAACTGTAGTTTTAAACAGTCCTTTGTGTTTGTCTTAGGCAAAGGTTAATATATTTGTAAAACAGAGTAAATGTTGGCTGGCTTCTATTCCAACTTTGTGCTATTGTAATGCTGAATGACAAGTACCTACTACACTGCAAAGTTCTGCAGGGTGGAAACAGAAACTTGCATGATTTCCACGTGCTGAAAGATGTGACAGTGGAAGACCATTTATACTGCACCCTAACATAAACCACTCTCTCAATTTACACAGTATGCTTCTAAGTACAGTTTTATCTTTCAAAACCTATATATTTTCAAAAACTACATTGCAGATCTGTGATGTTATCACTGATTTCAGATTCTCACGCAAGGTGTGGAGGTGGTGTGAAGAGCACAGAGCAAAGGGCTACAAATAACCATCAGGTAGGGGGAAGAAATGGTCTTAGGAGCAAAGTGAAAGTGCTCTTCTCATCTGGTGGCCTGATTCTTATTATATGAACTACAAAATTATGGTAAAGGAAGTGAAATGTAGCAAATTAAGCTAAAAAAGGAAATTATTGAGTTGCACAAAAGCAAGCAAGGCTAGCACAGACAGTCAAAAAAAAAACCCAAAGAGAGATAGACTGAGAGAAAATTGCTTTGAAGTACACAGGCTTATTATTTGATTTGTAAATAAGATGAAGCTCTCTCCACCCAGGTTATGAAAAGTAAGAATTGTCATGTATGGGTAATTGATGGTGACAGCTCTGGCATACACAGTGTAGGAGGTGGTGTTATTGTTTAACATGCCCTACATGTGTAGATAACAAGTCAGGCTTTCATGTTTGCCTACAAATTGTTGCTAAGCACATTTTATACCCTTCATATTGATACTTCTGTTGTCTCTTGGTTTCATCTCTATTTCCTTTTAAGACAAACAAAAAGGGAATATTCTGCAACCTCCAGCTGTATCTTGCTGTATTTCAAGCTAATATGGATTCAAACCCAGGGGATGCCTCAGGAAATAGATATTGGATGGATTTAATATTCTTAATTTTCCTTTTCCTTTCCTTTTCTTTTTTTAATCTTGGAATTCTCAGTCCCTGTTATTGTTTTCCAAATTCCCCATCCCTGAAAAAGTGATTTGAAATTGATCTTGGTTTCACCTCTGTTAACATCACCAAGACAATCCTGTTTCTCGACTCCCACATCTCACATGTTCAGTGACCTGGTGAAGTGCTGCCTCCTCTAGATTTTATTTCCCTACATTCTGCATATGCTCAGTGCCAGCAGAAAGCATTTGTGAGTTGGAGAAAGGAAAAGCTGCCAATGAACGCTCAGTGTCTGCATAGAGCTGCTAGAGGTGGACCTAAAATACTGACCCAGAAGTGAATGTCCCTGAAATCTCAGTGTCTTTATGTTGATGGTGTTTTCCCTCCAACTAAGAATCCCAAGCACAACTGACAAATACAAGTACAGTATAGAGTTAGACTTGAGGAAAGCAAAGGGAACTAATATTTTACACATGGTTTAGCTTTGCATTTCTCAAAGGTGTTTTGAAAGTATCTGTCCAAGTGAGATTTGACCTTCCAGGAGGACCACACAGCTTGAAGTACCTGGGAAGACTGCTTCCTCATGCCAAGGGATTAATAAACGTTCTGCTTGCCCACCTCCTCACTGCTCCATATGGCAGAGCTTTGAAAGCTTTAATTAGATGTGCAAGAGGGTGAGAGGATTATTAACATTCCTACTGGGAAACCAGTGCCTTTTAATAAGTTTGCCCAGTCAGAAAACAATCTTCCTTCAACATCTTTTGGTCCCCAAGACTGACGCTCTTCCAGCAGTTCACCCCAAAGTTATTAGTTAACAAACAATAGCTTTTTTCCTGGGGTGATCTGAATGATCTTTGGAGGTTAGGGAGGACACTGAGTATCAGATTAGGTCTGGTCCTAAAGGTCTGCCCAAAAAAGAAGGACTCAGTGGTGGAGGTAGTATGGGTTCTCCAAATAAATGCTGACAGCCACCTTGCAGAGCTACTGTTCTTGTGGCTGGGATAAGCCAGCTGAAGAGAAACCAGCTGTCTAATTCAAGAAAAGCAGCTGAAAGCCAGCAAAGTATTAAAACACTCAGAAATCAGAGGAGGGAAGGAACAAGTGGTATTGGCCAAGGAAAGCTATAAACCATCTGACTATGGAAAAAGGCTACTTGGCTCAGAGATGCTTTACTGTTTCCTCCACTTATGTTGCCTTCCAAAGTGGATTATCATACTCCCTAAATGCCCTAATATTTAGCTCCTTCCCTTTCTTTACATGACTCATAAATCACATTATGCCTGTATGATTTAAAAAAAAAAAAGAGGAAAACTTCACAAGAAGGGAAAAATAATCATAATTCTATAATGTTAACTTATATCACAGAAAACTGTGTACATTTTTTCCCCATACAGGACATACTTCAAATAAAATAATTTTAACACCAATAATGATAATGTTTTTTCTTCCCGACAGAAGTAGAATTGTTTTTTCACCCCAGTTTGGTACATAAATATAAGAAAATAGTCTTTGAATATTTACATCCGTGTGTTTTAAATGTTATTTCTTGATATATATTTAATTTTCATTTTCTCTCCAACCACGGGCATTCTTTCCAAATTTATACACTAATCTCCGACCATCCACGCGTTCAAGGATTTCTCTTTTGTAATAGTATCTGTTAAAATAAAAACAGAAAAAGATATAAGAATAAAGTCACCTATGGTCCTAAAAGGCCAACTAGACAATCCCTTAGCTAGCTTAAAAAGTCTTCATTTTCTATTGAGATATATATTTAATATCTAAGATCATTATAATTGAATGACAGAAAAGGAAAAATGGATGTTTTCTTTTTTCCTTTATATTAATTAGCTTCTGAGTTTGAATTTCACCATGTTTCAGGTCAAAGCACATTGCTAGATTTATCACACACTCTTATGAGATTTCACATGAGTTTTTTTCCAGATAAGCCATGATCTGAAAATCAGACTGGGAAAGAACCTCAGCACTCTTTGAAAAATACATTTTGAAGTTTCAGAGATTATGGAAAAATTCTCAAAATGTTAAATCAAAGAGGAAAGAAAATCCTAACATCTATTTTAAGACAATGGATATGGGGTATGCCTAATTTCTGAATGTTGCTGGAAATAAAAAGGCCCCAGCCATTACTGGGCCATATAAATATGCTCACGTTTCTGCAACCATATTCCCTTCCTACTCTGGTTGTTTGGATGGAGCAAAACAAAATTTACAGATACATATAAACAATTATGTGTGTTATATGTATCATATAATCTATAGAAACAGGAGAAGAAAATAATATAATGCTGCAATCTCAAAACTAGTCTGAGAGACTGTCAAAGAAAGCAACTGCTGCTGCTGCTGACAAATCCTTTTTAAAAGTCAGACAAATTCTCCATCCAGTTGGTCTGTGTTTGTGCCACAGTCTACCTCAAAAACATCCAGCTCACCTCATAGCCCGGCTGAGTTTCTCATAAGTCATGCTGCTGTTGTTTTTCTTCTTTCCCCACAGCTGAGCCACAGCTTCAGATTTTAAAAATCTGAAAACACCTTCTGATCGGTCTTCCCACTTGATTAATCCTGGGTTTTTCTCAGGATTGAGAAGAATATCTCGAATAAATTCCCAAAGATGAGTTCCTCGAGGGTCTGAAAAAGGAAAGAGGGCAGGAAGGAGTGTCTCAAGGGCTCTCTGGGCTGTCCTTGCAATTTTTCTTGTCATCTACAGACGGTGAATATTCAGGCCATAGTTTCTGGAGCACAAGACCCCCACCTCAGAGATATACAGGTGAAAAACACTGGCAGCCTTTCAACTGCAGGTAAGTGTTGGCCTCTGGCAGTCTGAGCCCTGTGGCAGGCATGTAGGAACCCCAGCTATCAGGGGAAGCAGAGTCCAAACCCACCCACTGCTTCCTTCTGCCTTTGGCACTGTTTCTGCCCTAAAGAGAACATGTTTAAGCCTTCCCCTCATCTTGTTTGCCCATTTCTCCTGATCCCTGCCTACAGCACAGCATGTAACACATTATTGTGGGGCACATGAGACAGCCAAGATTACCGTGAAGCAGGCACTGAACCTCCATGCATTTAAAAGACAGACAGAAGGCACGAGAGGTGAACTGCCATTCTGCATGAATGAATAAGTAAGAAGGTGTAGAGTGGATAGAAGAACAGTGACAAAACTGGCCAGCCAAAATTGTAAGGAAAAAGGGAATCAAAAAGTTTGACCATGATGCAGAAAAGACGAAAACAGATCTCCAAGTTCAACAGGTAGACCTCTCAGTTTAAGCACAAATACATCTCACAGTTGTCGTAAAGATAGCACCAGAAATTCCAGGTCAAAAAAAAAAAAAAAAATCCATCAAGTCAGATGAAGTAGTTTACAAATGAAGAATAACAAACACAGTGACCAGGTGAGCCAGAAAGACAGCAGTCCTTTGGTCTGACTTCAAAAGCATGCAATTAGACCAAATTAAGAAGGAAACAAGCCAAGATGTGAAGGTAACTTGAAAATGGTATACAGTGCAGTATAAGTAGAATTAGATTTCAGTCAACTAATCCAATGTTTTTCTTTATCATTATAATTGTTTTCTGGACCCATTAAAATGTGGTGGACCTAGCCTATCTGGACATTAGTAACTTATGGTCATGATACAGAGCAGGACTGAAGAAACTGGAAATGAAGGGGATTAGCCCAGACTGGCAATGTGACCTGTTTTGTATGCCCAAATTGTGACTGAGATATTAGAATCACAGAATGTCTCAAGCTGGAAAGGACCAAAAAAAAATCTTCAAGTCTTACTCCCTGCTCCTCTCAGGATGTCCTAGAACTAAACCACGTGACTAAGAGCATTGTCCAGACACTCCTTGAACTCTGTCAGGCTTGGAGCTGTGATTGCTTTCCTGTGGAGCCTGTTCCAGTGACTGACCACCCTCCAGGTGAAGAACCTTCTCTATTGTCCAGTCTAAACTTTCCCTGGCACACCTTCACTCTGTTTCCTCATGTCCTATCACTGGTCACTAGAGAGAGGAGATTGGCACCTCCCTGTCCGTTGCCCTTCCTGAGGAAGCTGGAGAGTGGGATGTGACAACCTTCAGTGTTCTCTTCTCCAGGCTGAACAAGCTGACAGACCTCAGCTCTTCACAAGTCTTTCTTCAGACCAGTCATGTCTAATCATTTCATGAACAACGTTTTTATACACACACACACACAAAAATCACCCAGATATCTGTGTACATATATAAAGTTCAGGAGTTCTGTTGGGGCAAAGCGACAGAACAAGACTAAGAAAAGTCAGGAAGAGACATGATCTGGAGGTCGTATTGAAGCAGAACGAACCCAAATACCACAAAATACAGTGAAAGACCAATACTAAGCTTTACCATTATAATCTGGGAATTAAATAGGATGGAAAAGATACGTAGGATCTTTTCAGCATTAAAAAATCTCAGTAAAGTACATTAATGGAACTGTGTACAGAAATCACAATTATGGTATCCTTTTTCAGGGTCAGGTTGAATAAAAACTAGCAGAAAATGCAGGTGAGGGGAGTGGAAAGACTGTCATATCAAGAGAGAAGAAGGTGGCGAGATTGAGGCATAGGTGCTTGCTTGTTGATGTCGTGTGTGAGAAGTTCTGTAAGGAGATGCTGAGCAGGGTCTGTGGTGTGTGCTGCACCTGGGCAGGCACAGGCACGAGCATGAGTGTGCCCACGCACAGGCCCTCCTGATTTAATCCTGGGTCTTCCTCATCATTCCTTTACTCCACTCCACCAGCCCAGTTCAACATAGGGCAAAGGAAGCTGGTTTCTGGTTGCTTCCCCATAGGCCCTCATTGACAAAAACAATTTGAAAAGTTTAACAACATTGAGTCAAAAATTATGTAAACAAGCAGTACTAGACAGTCAGATCCTTTCAGAATTCAATCACAATAATGATTTAACAAGTTTTGCGTTCAAAATGCTTCCTCTTCCCTCCCAAATGGGATCTGATTTTCATTTGTTTCTTCTTCCTTCAATCAACTAACCGTCCATTATAAGCATGGATGTTGACTTACTGTGCTTCTTGGTGTGGGACTTTGGGGTATGATCTTGCGATTTTTTTGCGTCTGAAGAGTCTGCAGAGAAGGAAAATGAAGCCTATTTGTAAATTTTATTAAAGGCTTTCCATTGACTAGCAGGTTGAAAGAAATAAAACCACAAAAAAGAACAAATATCTCTTCTAAAGATAATCACTTTTCGGAAGGTAATCTAAGTGAGGAGGGAGAGTTTTCTTTTCTGTACTATATGTTAATCAGCACACTTCTCAAAGAGACCATTGATGAATAAAGAATGAATGCAGAGGTAAACATTTGGCTTTTGAAAGCTGAATTTGATTAACAAATACCTCACCTCATGTTGTGTGTGAGAGAGAGAAAAATAGGATCATCACATCTGTAAAAGGAATCCTGAATTGTCCCATTATCTTAGTCTTTGCTGAAGCACGTATCTTTGGGGGCTTATTTGTTTCTGAAGAGATGATCTAATGGGAAATGTATGTGCTGGTACCAACGCACAGAACACCTACCTGACTAACACATAATGAACTGGCAAAGCACAGTTGTTTAGGGGGGCAGGATGGGGGAAAGGGGCTGCGCTGGTAGGAGTTTTTGGCAGCAGGACAAGCATATATTTTTCTGTGGCTCAGAGCCATAGGAACAAGCCATTTCTCATCAATGGTACTTTATCACCTGCAGCCAGCCAGAGGAGGAATAGGGTTTCTGGCACAAGCATTTCTTCAGAAATGAAAAAAAAGAAGTTCTGCCTGCTCATGACTGTAACTTACCTCTCAGTCTGCACGTTCAACCCTCCCGCCCCCAAACCACCGCAGCCTGGCTCTGCTCTTGTACTTAATGAATAGCTTTCATCTGATTGCTCCAAGTCTCACAAAATCTGTGGGATAGACCTCAGAGGGAGCCCCTTCTGTGTTTGCTTTTCAGCATACCTTGTCCCTGAATCCCATAAAGCAAAGCTTAAGGTCCCACGCATGTTTTCCCAGCTTCTATGAATGCACAATTATCATACTTTTCATGGAAACCAGGCATTTGCATGGGAAAATGACTCACAGGAAATATTTATTTGCATAGAAACTTGTCAGATTTGCACAAGCTACTGCAATAACTGCATGTGAAAAGGTAGATGCAAAGTTATTCACACACTTGCTTTATTCATACATAACTGGAAACATAAACTGAACAAGACCGTGGGGATAGGCCGAACCTCTGCTATTCTAAGTCTGATAAATTACTGCCCTTGACCCCCAAGCAGCAAACGTGCTCTGAGTCATTTTGCCTTCCCACTCTCAAAAGAGCAAGAACTAGCCTGAACTTCACTGAGCTTGGAGGGGGGTGTGGTGTGGGGGAAGTAAAATGAGCCTTATTTCACTGCCTTTCCTCAGATTATGATTCCCCATATGTTATTAAAAGCCTGTGGGAACTCCAGGCAACAACTGCAGGACCCGGTTCTTTATTTGCCCTCATATAAATCCTTCTCATTTTAAAATCCCACAATTCGCTTGCAAATGTTTGTTATGCTCCACTTAGCTGGAAATTTATTCTTGGAAGTTCAGTTGCCTTCTGCCTAGCCAGTGATTTATTCTGGATTTCAGCTGTGTAAATAGCCTCCTGCTCTGCCACAGCTCCTACATGGAGACTGGTTTCAAACATGCCATGTGAGGAGGCTGAGGCCTGACAGATGAAAAGAGTTATGATGCAGTTTCAACAAAGCCGTCTTGCAAAACTTTTGACAAAAGGTTACACATTATTTGCATATGATTCAGGAATGAGCCATTTTTTTACGGGATATACAAATTTAGTTTTTACAGGAGGCTGTGCCCTTGGCGTGCCACCCTAGCTTTAGGCTTAAGGAGTCAGCAGATAAACACACCATGCCAGGATCTGGACAGGTCCCCATCCCTGTCAGAGAGCCCTGAAATCCTGGTGGCCATCTTGTGAGAGTGGGTGGAGGTGACGGAGAAAACAAACACGGTGTTTGTTTGGGGTTTTTTAAGGTTTGGTGGTTTTCTTCTCCTGGCCAGGTTTGGGGTTTTTTTGGTTTTGGGGTGTTTTTTTAATTCGTGGCTGAGTGCATTAATTTGAACTGAATATCACTTGGCAAGTCCAGCTCAGGAGGCTGGAGGAGCAGGGCATGGCAGGCACGGGGCTGGGGCCACGGCCCACATGCAGCACCACAGGGCTGCCCCGAGTGCAAGGCTGCATCTACAACAACGTGCTCTCCTTTCTTATCCTCCCAGGACTTCCACTGCTTTCTCCCTCAGATCTCTGCTTAACACCCTCCTAAGAGGAGCCTGCCTTTCCCTGCCTGCTTTCTCACTCCCCTGCCGTCTCTGCTTTATTCTTTACCACTGCCTTGCTGTCCTCACCTCCGTCCTGGTGCCAGCCCCCGGGGACAGGGCCCACAGGCCTTCCACACGTGTGATCAGACTGCACTTTGACCAGCACTACAGCAAACAGGTTTGCTCTGTCTTCTGCTCTTTAGCATTTGAACTCTCCCTCACGGAAAGGAGAGGAGGTTCTGTGAGCACCCCCCTGTCAGCTGAGAGAGACTGCGGGAGGAAGCCCTTGTGCTGGCAAATTTTTGGGTACAGCGCTTGGTGTCTGCCCTACAGCTTCCCCAGGCCAACCCGAGCCTGGCCCCAAACCCGGCAACCTACTCAGCATGAATCACAGGGAAACACGGCCACTTCTGGGGAGGAATGGGGCACTTGTTTGCCCATACCCTTCCACACCACAGAAAAGCGTGGTGTAGCTGGAATGTCTTGTCTCTCTGACACTAATGTTTACCCCTTTGACTCAGTCACTTTAAGAGATATGTGGAGATCACAGATTATTTGATCATCCTTCTCTTGACAGAGAGAAGACAGAAGCATTTCTTTAAAGAAAGCTATTGAAATAATGACAGCTAATAAACCTGCCAGAATCATCATTGCTTGATTTAAAATTACTGGAGGCTCAGATGCAATCCTACAACAGAAGACCACAGACACTATTACATGTCGGTAGCTGCGGGACAAGTGACAAACAATTAAAAATATAATTACAAGTTTCTTACCAGAAGATTGGTGACTGGGTGTCATCATGGAAATCTGAGCACGACAGAATGTTTTACTGTCCAATAAATCTGGGAATTAAAAAGAAGACATTTAAACTAATAGCCTCAGACAACAATAAAGCCATCTCAGAATGCATGAAGTATTGTGATGTTAGTTACCTACTGTGCTACCATAGCCACTGTCATAAAGATAATTCTCTTCTTTCCAGGACACCATTAATGATGGATCTGAAGGCAAAGGACCAAAAGGAAAATCAGATCACTAAAAGAACATTTTTTAGCACAGAGGTAAATATTGAGCGCTGAAAGAATTAAAAATGTGGGAAAAAAAATAGCTGTCAAGGGAACCAAGAAGTGAAGGGGCTATGTACAAAATTATTTCCTTTCACTCAAATTATGCACAGTGCTTTTCATATTCAGGCAAATGTATTTACACAAAGTACTGACTTTTAGAAAAAATGTGGTATGCTTTTCCTTTTCCTGACTAGCATATCATTTATGCCTGGCCTTGGAGAAGGTTTCCTATGCCAGATCAACTATAATTCTACCCAATCCAGTCCTGAATTCTCAGTCCCTGATGATTATGACAGTGCGTTGGAGCCACAGAGATGAAAGTGTTCTCAAATATCTAGTAAAACAGAAGGATGCTTATGATGAGTATTTATTTCTACAATGGTAGAACTCGAAAGTCCTCTCTGAAACATGGCTTCATGTTTAAGCACATAGTGAGAAACATCAAAGCCTAATCGTAGATGAAGGGCCATTTTATTCCAGGCACACTAAGTCCCCGTCCTTAACCTAAAAACCACCTTCATGATTAAAGAGGAATAATTTTTAGTGACCTTCTGGTCATACTGATCAATATAAGCAAAACAGAAGTATTGTCTTTATGACCTTTTCACTGGTCTGGAAATTACTTCCTTCACAGTGCATTTTTAAGGTCAGAAGCCTTAAAAATCTCTCTTTCTTTTGAAACCAGGTCAGAAGGTATGAGGTATAAGGTTCAAATCTAGGTTAAACCTAATTTTTTTCATGTTCATATAAATGAAATCAAAAACCCCAAAATGAGTTACAGCTAAATAATCATGTTTGGCCAAGTTACCACTTATGACATAGGAATTTAGCAGGCACGCTAACTAATAGCTGCATGTTTGGGCACCCAAAGCCTGCGTTCCTACAATAGCACACACCCTTTGCTTGCTTGGACACCTGATCTGCCTAATGCTGCCTCTGAAAAAGGCCTTAGCCAGCCAGAACATGGGGACAGTGTTCACTTTCCCATTTGGGCATTTTTCAGTACTCATGTCTTTGCAGCTGTAATGGTTTGCTGGAGTGAGCCGGACTTCCCCTCAAAATCCCCAGCCCTGTCCCTGCTGCCTTGCAAGGAGTAACTTTCCCAGCAGCCCTAATCCACAAATCCTGCTCCCCCACATACAGAAACTTAACCCACTCTCACTGGCCATGGTCAGCACCACCAGAGCCCCACCGGGCCATTCCTGATTCAGCACATCCAGGAGAACCATCAGTCAGTTAGCCCTTTCCAAGATGTGCAGCTGAAGTACTTTGCCCTCATCTCTAGTAGGAGGAGGAAAATATATTATACCAGGATCTCATAAATCAGGACTTAAAGGATTACTGGAGTTACCTCTATGGAAAGCAGCAAGGCTGCCTCATGCACATCTCCCATACCACGCAGGCACAGGCCAGGAGTGGATTACAGACAGCAATCCTCGCCTGCTGCAAGGAGAATGCAAGTACATGTTCCTGGCTGGAGAGGCTGGGCTCCAACAGGTTAGGTGGATAAACAGGCTGACAGTAATTGTTGGAGATGCCACATCCAACAGATCTGTATTTGTTCTGCCAGCAGATATCAAAATGTGGCTCATGGACACACCTACATACAAAGAGGCTGGGACTAGTGGGATAGAGAGTGTGTGGATATGGACAGGCGTGATCTGGCAAAGGAACAAGGAAAATAATTGTGCTTGAACAAGACGGTTGAATCAAGCTGAAGTTCTTTTCTCAGTTAAACAAAGCCCTGGGAGGAAAGGGATCTAGCTATAAACACTCTCAGGAAAAGAACTGCAACAGCAAAAATGCAGATTTGATCAAATCAAACTACTGCCTGAATTTCAGTTTCGTTGAAACCTGTGAAGAAATTAAAATGTAACATTTTGTTTTCTCTCCAAGCTGGTTTTTTTTTGGAAATCTCATGTTTCAAACATTAACAGTACTTCACAACAAAATATTTTTCTTCTTTCCTTTATTCCAATTTTTTTAATGGAGCATATTGTTAAAATAGTTGTTTTGAAATCTGCTGAATGAAGCATACAATGAAGTCCTCTACAAAGCTGCCTCCATGGAGCATCTCAAACTATTCCAACTCTGAACATCAGTGTAAACTGCTGATACTCCAGAGGTCTCCCAGGAAAAGTGGCCACATGCATGTGGTATTACCTGAAACTTCAGAAGTAGGCACTGACTGACATTTGTATTACTTCTTTGATTCTGCATGATACACTTTCCATTTTATTTACTGCCACTTTGGTTTATCTCCCTTGGAAGAAAGGTCCCCCCTTTTCATAAGACAATTTACCCAACTGCTACTCACCTGTTTGCTCTGTCTTCACAATGACATTATGAGATTGGTACATATCACTTCCACACTGACCTGCAAGAAAGCAAATTGGTGGATAGGAAGTATGAGCATGAGCACAGAGGTAAATAAATGTATTAGCTCCAAGCAGCAACTTCTACACCTGAGCCAGAGGGCTGATTTTGGAGCAGAAAGCATTCCCTCTGCTCCTCAACCTCTAGATTTCTGCCTTAAGTCATATCCAAGAAATTTAGCAATACAGTAAATGAGCTATAAGCAGAATAGCAAACATAGCAAATATAATCTGCCAGGCAGGTTTCTGGGGCACATATATGACTTCAGAAGATCTCAGAATTCAGACCAATGTACACATGTCTCTCTCTAATATCTATTTACCATTCCATTTTAGGTGCTGGAGGTTGCTGTAAAGCAGTTGTCCTGCTGTCCCAGCTGCTTGAGTGAATTCCTGCAGGCTCATGCTACACAGATGTTCCCCATTGATATCAAACTCCTGGAAAGGTATGCAGTTGGCATCCAGCTGGTTGGTATCAAGGAGGTGCTGCAGCCACTCCCAGACTTGAAACTTAGTCCAGTACTGTGGGTGTATTTCGTGCCACTGGGTTCCATAAAAGCTACTGGATACTGGAAAAGAAAAAATGTATTTACTGTCTCTGATAGCATCATAGTCATCAACAATAAGATCTATAACCAAATTGCATGTCTTGGAAGTCTACAGATCTAGGCACTTTTCTCAATCCTTAACATTGGCTCAGTAGCTATTGCTGGAGAAGATATTGTGGGGATTTTGGCCTCAGTTAAAACATTGGACATTATTTCATTACACACCTCTCGGCTGATTGATTTGAAGGAATTAACTCATTAATGTTGGCTAAATACACCAAAATTGTCTGAGGGATGTGTGGGAAAATCATTTTATTGCATCAGAAAATGATGGAAAAGCCTTGCAAAACTCTCATAAGGTGACATGGAAACTTTCTTTGAATAAAAACCTTCTTTGAATAAGAACTTAGTAGGGGCTAAATATGAATTGTGGGGTTAGAAAAAGGAAGGTTAAAAACACTCTTGTACTGCTCCACGGTAAAAGCTTATCAGTGTGGGTCATGGTTTCATCACAGAGCTGGCATTCTGATGGTGCAGATTATTGCTGTAGTCATGTAAGGTGGCTTCTGAATGTAGTTGTAAAACTCATTTTTAGTTATGGAAACTGCCTAATTTTCTTGTTAGAATGTCTGAGTCTTTCCCTGGCAATCTCTTAAACTGCTCTCAGTTGTATGTCATTGCACGACAATAGTTTGCATGTGCAAATGGAAGAAATTGTACATGGGATAGGATCATTATGTAAGATAAGAGCAAAGGCAGGACTGCTTTGGTCTGTCCTCACAGAGTTCAGTGCAATTTATTCCCTGGGAAAGGAGGAAAAAGGTCTATGCCAGACAGAGGTGACAGTGAGATAAAATGTTCACAAGTGCAAGAAGGGTTTAAGGCTGAGGGAATGAGAGGTTACAGAAGGAGGAGAGATTGCCATGGCCTAGCTCTGCAGTGACCCTGCTCCAGGATATGGCACTAGTCTGCTCCCAGTCTCCTCTAGAAAAAAATTACCACACAGAGAGAAATACTGACAACAGTGGATATTGCTAGAGGACCACAAGCATCAGAATTGGCATATTTTAGGAAATCACCTTAACTCAGTTGCACTAGACTGCAGGTTTCTTCAGCTGAGGTATAAGACAGTTTCCAGGTAACACAAAAAGAATCCCTACAGTTATTTAGCTTTCTTTATCAATAATAGTCAACAAAACTTGTGTAAGTAACTTAGGGAGTTTGCAGGACTGTTCCTCATTCTCCCATTAAAGGATTTAGGGAATGAGTGTGGAAATTATAAAAAGTGTGATATGTCAGGGAAAAACATTTGTTGGAGTTGTCAAATATCCCCTGAAAAGGGGATTCTTATCACTTCAGAAGAGTAAAGTGATTTCAAAGGCCACTAGAATCCTAATGTTAGCAAAGATACTTTAGAGAGAGGAGAAAGTAGCTTAGGTAAAAATAAGTGAAGTGGTGAGTTACTGTACAGGCTGGTCTGAGCTTTGAGCTTCCTGCTCCTCTAAAACATAAGCGAATCCTGAGGAGTTTGACCCAGGAAATTTGATTTAGACCCTCACCATTTCTCCCCATGAAATCCTTGGGAAGAGTGAAACCCGGACATGACTTTTTTTCTATATGACACTGTTACAGACAAACAGGCACATTTATTAAGTACATGTTGACGTATTCCTGCATATTTAGAAATTACACATAAAAAAAGAATAAGCATTTCATTAAGTGGGAGCTTTAATTGTAAGTTTTGTTGTAGTATTATTTGGATCAGAAGGACAAGAGCAGCATGTGATCGTCCGCTTAGAATTTAAGTTTTACCTGTCCATTGAATAATGAAAAGAATTCTAAAATTATGTCAAACACCTATAGAGATATAGGTTCATATTTTTTTATACTGAGAGAATATTTATGAATATATTTTTATATACACAGATATATAATCAGAAAAAAGTAAGAAAAAAAAACATTAAAAAATCAAACCCACAAGCTATCTAGTGCTCTAATGGCAGTCTAATTAGAAAGCTATCTAGTAATTTGAGCTGAAAAAGCAAATACAGCAAAGGAGCAAAAATACTATTCATCTGGAAAGCCAGAGGGGTGATTAGCATTAAGCAGTAATGTTGGTTCAGAGGAAGCACGAGGGGTAAAGGTACGAGAGAAAGAAATCTGGACTGAGAAGAGAGAACTTCTGGCACTTTCAACACCACTAAATTTTAAGAAAGAGAGCCAGTAAGGAAATGAGCAATAAACGAGTCCCTTTTGCAAGTTCAGCTTTTTATAAATGAAGTATCGAATGAAATTCTTTCTTACCAGAAGTGAAACTCCAGTAAATTAGTACTACTGAAAAATAATACTCGTACATGCTTAAAGGTGTAGCAGCCCCTTTCCCCCAGCCTCCCATAAAAGAATACGGCTCAGAGCAGTTGAATTCCTCCTACCGTTGCATGTGGAATATCCGTCTGTCCAAGAAGGCTGCTGGTGGAGTAGATTGCTGCTGGAATTGATACTCATCCTGCCAGCTCCTTCCAAAATCATGATCTGCAAGTGAATCAAACAGCTTGTTTAGTGAGCGGTGTCTAGTCCGAGAGGTAAATGGCAAAAAAAGCAAAAAAAAAAAAATAATCCACTGAAGGTAAAGCAAGGAGGCCAATTTCATTTGTAGAAGAAGATACAACTGAAATCAAGAACATGTTGACACAACCCCTTTTCCACTGCCACAAAATCTCCTTATGATAAACATTACCATGATTAATTTGCATACGCAAGAAGCAAGTTTCTACAGCTGCCCATCCATAAATGAATAATCTGTAATCAGAAAAGAAGCCGAATGAAAAGACAAGGCTCCTGACAGAGCAATACATGAAAACTGCCAAGCTTTGAGAAATGAAATACTAAATAGTTTTACTTTTTTTTCTTCTTCCTTAAAGAGAAATGTGATTTAAACATGTTCTTCCTTTTTCTTTTGTTTTTTTTAAGAGAGAGAAAGAACTTTCCAATAATTGCAAATGAAACTATGCAGTAGACTACAAGCCATGCTCAGAAAACCCTTCACACAGAAGGGTACACAGAATGTTACAGGGAGGTAGCCTTACGAAGGCAATATCTTGTCAGCTGACCTAGTTTCTTATCTGATCTGTGTCAGCAGTGTCTATAACACTCCTTGGTAACAAATATCACAGATCATACATTTCAACCCACAAAAAAAATCAGATGGTCAAAGATCTTGTAAATGAGACAGCCATGGTTGTAACAGAATCAATATTTTGGAGTGACACCACCCCCAAGACAGCATTCCTCTTTTAAGCAAACTTCCTTTTCCATGTATCTTAGCATTAGCACCATGAGTAAAATTGTCCTTTACTTTTTTATATTAAAAAAAAAAATCCTAGTTGTATGACATTGTAGAAAAATGTTACATTTATTGCTTGTTTAATCATTCCAATGAAAGTGTACAGAATTCCCCAGTGATGGGTGTTCTTGAGGTTTTACATTATCTTTCAGCAGTGTGAAGTTGTAAAGTTTAAAAATATACATTATAACCAAAGATATTATTGAGGAGATTGGGAAAGTAATTTTTTAAACATTACAAAGTCTTTGGATTGTATTTCTGATATAAGCAGGGAAAAAAAAAGAAAACCAAACCCCTGTTCAAAAATATTGAATGCCGCAAAGTCTGTAAAAACAAAACATTAGACATCAGGATGGCATGTGCATGCAACTAGACTTCACCCTAGAATTAAAAAGGTTATGAAATACAAAATGGACTTGTGAAGGGTAAAGTCACTGGTCTTGGCTGTTTATCCACTGAGGCCAGTGAAAAAACATCCACTGAGAGCACATCTCTGCCTCCTACCAGTTCATGCCAGCACCTTCTTTGGTAAAAGAGGAGTCAATAGAAACACTTACATTTTAAAGGTTTTAAAGGAGCAGTCTGAAAATGACCTCGTTTGGTAATTTCTTCTGTCATTTAAAATAAATCATGCAACTTAAAACTTACAAGTATCTATTTCTTTTCCCCTCTACCCTCTACCCCCCTATGTATTTGGAGAGGGAAAGGGAGACAGAGGTTACTGACAATTGCTTAAAAAGGCAAAACCTTAGGAAGTTTAAGGAGGTTTATCACAGGGAATGGTGTTTTACAGTATAAACTAGTTTAGGGCTCTTTTTTTTTTTTTCCTCTTCTTTTTTCTTTTTTCGGTAGCTACACAGAATGGCAAAATCATACCTTGGATGATTTGGCAGTCACTTTCCCCTTTTAATTCTAGTCAATCTGTAATTCAGTGACCACTAGCAAGGAGGATCTAATTTCTCACAGTAGATATTTGGGGTTATAAAACATTAATAATTTAGAGAGATACTTCTTTTCCTATTCTGGCCAAAGGAAAGACAACGATCACATCAGCCAGTACATTTATGTAAGTTAGAAAGTTTTTAGCCCTGTATAAAGGCCAAGTGACTTAGTATTGTGAGTGAAAAGGTGTGAGGAAGCATTTGAATTCAATCTCATAATTATAAACATGTTCAGCCTATAGCGTATATAAATTACATACTTGATGTGTAAGAACTTTTAAGCAATAATCTATGTTTGATAGTCAGTACATACACTTCTGAGGTTGTACAGGTTGATGATGTATCAAGTTATTTCTTTAGATTTGGTTTAAATTATTAAAGACAATTAGGTATGAATGAATGAAATATTAATGAAAAAGACCTTACTACAGTATCAAATAGTGGTGAGGTAGAATACCAGCTATTCTGGGAAAACAATAAAACTTGAGGATTAGGAAAACACACTTAGAAACTTAGTTAGAAACTTTGCTGAATTAATTTCTTTTTAAAAAATTATGATATGCACTTCATATGCACTTCATAACTTAAATCCACTGATCTGAAATCACATTTACAGAAGCTATCTCAGAATTAAAAGTACTGTGTTATGTGGGTTTGTATTCCACAACTTCTGTAGTTTCTGGAATTCTACATAGATTTCATAACTTGTGCAAAAGGCTTACAAGTACATCTGGGAAAACCTGCATATGAACTGAAATTATTTCTGTGTAATTTTGTCCTGAAAATTCAGTTAATTTTTTCTTCTTCATAAATAATTAGGTGAATTTCCAAATCAGAAGATCCCATGACACTTTGATTCAGCAACTGAAGCTATGGATAGTTAAATAAACCAAATCATGTGTCTTGCACAGTTTTTCCAACCCAGCAGTAACTAAAACCAAGGCATATTAGCAATCTGAAAAGAAGAACTCTGACAGCCTCTTCCTGAAATCTGGATTTTAGTTTTTTTCCTTTAAAATGTCCTCTCCCTGTCACAGTCCAGCAGAGAGTTGCTCTTCACCATATCCCCGAACAACATTAATATCATTTTCAAATAATATCCATGGAACTTGATTTACAATTTAATCAACCAATTATCCCGGTTTTGGAAGCTAAATAAATTACCTTAACCTCAATAACTTAATTAATTTCCAGTATCACCTGTAGGAACAATTGTGCCTAAGAGGGAGAATTTACAGTATGACATTAATCACAGAAGGAGGACTGGATTTAGCTTTAACCTAAACTTTGCTGAAGTTCTGCGTATTACTCAAGGAAAAGGTTTTTTGGTGTCTTGAAAATTTTCAGGTCACCTCCTTTATCTTAATGCAAGGGTGTTCCTTTCTTGGAAATCATTCTAACACTTTGTTCAGGAGGATTATAAAGTCCTACTAACAACTTCCACACCTTTGCTTGGAAGCTTACAGCATTATGCTCAACAATATTTTCTGTATGAAAACTAAAGTGTGATTTTCTTCATGTCATCCTGTATATGCCTTTCTTTGCTAAAAATTCATGGAAGATTTATGCTTATAGCAGTGGCTTATCCCATACTTGAAAAGATTTTGAGTCAGGATATTGGAAGCAGTGTGTTCCTCATTAGTCCAGGGCGAAATGCTCAAATCTCCCCGGTGTACAGACAAACCTGGTTAAAGGGTGTGAAACCTCAAGGGAAGGACATATAAGAGGTTCAGTTTTCTTTTAATTATATTCCATGTATCAAAGCGAATTGTGGCACTAATGAAGCCTGGTTTCCTATGAATGTGTATCTTGTGGTTGGATTCTCTAGTGTCTAGTAAGATGTGAGTGCTGATTGAAGTTTTTCCCACGGTTGGGGCATTCATAATATCTCATTGTCTCAAAGCAGTGAGCTCAAGCGTCACTCTTTCTTTCAGATCAAGTATTAATGGATTTTCCTTCTGTACTTGGCAGCCAGTTTTCATTAATCCTGTAAAAACCTCATATCTCTGGGACTTCTACCTCCATATCAAATTTAATTAAAATTGGCAATGAAACTCTAAGATTGTTACAGGCCAAATGTAAAAGCCAAAACACAGAATTACCACAAAAGCCTCATTTCCTCTGGAAACCATATTAAAAGAGATTCTAGCTGAGCTGATATTTTGGAAGAAAATATAAAAAATCTTGAGATCTATCTCTCTGCTATGACACGGTGCATTATAAATGAAAGCATTGATGAAATATCATTTGAGTATATGATCACATGTATTTTTATAGACATACACACACACATGTCTATGTCTATGCATGGCAGGTGTCTGTACACACAATCCCATTCTGTTCCTCTGAAGAGGTGCCGTCTCTGAAGTTATAACACTATGCAAATAACACTTTACTCAGCCAGCACAGTTAAATGTAGTTGTGCACTGGTGTTCAGCAAAATTCTTTCTAGAGAGTCCTATTAGAAGGGATTAATGCATTAAAAAAAATAAATATCTTTCACCAACATTCATGATATGAGGTGGTATTCTAAGACCAAACCCTGAAGGGCTCTCTTAGTAAAAGCTCTCACTGGAGTCTAAAGGAGCTTTGGCTGAGCCACAACCCAGCAACTTGGCAGTAGCAGGAGGTCATTTGCTCTGCTCTTCTTCTCTTCCTTGATCACCTGACCACTCTGAGTAAACAGTGGTAATGGAAAGAGCAAGGAGCCATGGCCTGCCTGTGAAGCAAATCCAGCATTACAGAAAAACATATTTACAAATCCTTGAACTTTGAACACTATATAGTGCACTCTATGCGAATTATTTTATTACACTACAGGTGTGCTCTGAAAATAAATTACTCTGACCCCCATTTTCACATTCAACCCAGTGAATCTTAACATTCACGTAAAGAGTTTCTCCTTTCTTTGAACCAGAATCTTTCAAGAACAGCTTATATTAAATGACACGAAAATTCCGAACACAGGAAAGGCAAATAAGCAGTACAGAGAAAGTGGCTGAATCCTGAAGCAGTACTACCAGAGTAATTGTTCTGATATCAGTTTGTATAGTTGCTCATGGACACAACTCTGAAGTGAACTAAGGGGGCATGGAAGGGGAGCCCATAAGAGCAAGAGGTTCATAGGGGAAGGGGCCCCCAGCCCTCACGCTGGTAAAGCCATGCACTCTGTGCAAAACACAACAACCATGTCTAGGGCAAAACAGACTGAAACTACCAAGCCATGACTACACCTGTAAGCTATGCAAAGTCTAAGAGTGACTTCTAGCTGAGACAAGCTCAATGCAGCTCCTCCTGGCGTGTCCAAAAGGGTGGATCTCTTTTGGCATATTTACCTATGGGATTCTTCCCCATTTTTCCCCTTTTACCATCATGGCTGAACTTCAAGTGTAGATTTCACCTGGGCCTATTTTCTTTGAAGTGTGTTATGTACACAGTGAAAACACAATCCCTGCTTTTCAGGGCTTGGAGTTTATGGAACAAGTATCTACAGAGTATGTTAAATATTTTAGATCATTACTGCATCTTGGATTACAGTCAAAGACTTATACAGTAATCTAAAATAAATAATACCAAGTGATAATTGCAACTGAAGAGGAACAAAATCTGGATTTTTAATCCTTTTCTTGAGAAATCAAAAGACTACCAAGTGGGCAGAGTTTCAAGATGTCACAAAGGACACGTATGACACAGCACGTGAACTTGTTCTACACATACGGCTACTTTGGAAACATAAATGCCTTGTGCTTGTAATGTATATGATCAATTAGCTGCTTTGCATTCCAGCCAGCTATTTTACATCTCCAGTGGTGGTAAGGGCAGGCACAAACTGAATATATGAATGTTGAAAGCCTGTTTGCATGTTACTGTGAGCTTTGGGTCTTCTGTTATGGGGTTTTTCATTCCCTTTCATTTACTGTGCATTACTACCAGAGCTCCAGGGTCCTAGTCTGAGCCAGTGTGTCTATACATACAGCTATGGCTGACCCAAAGATTGCCCTGTGATCTTTATCTGTCTAATTTGCAAAGGTCTCAGGTTCATCCCTGGTGTCTGTGCCAGACTCCCACATAAGCTATCATCCTTGCCATGGCTCGCTTTCAGATGTGACCTTTTCTGCAGTATGTTACCATCCCTTCTAGTCATGTAGATTCAGTCGTAGCTAGCACACACTTCCCTGTTTCCATACCTATAGTGCCCATAGAGCAGAGAGAACCCTCAAAAGAAACACCTCTTCTGCAGGCTGATTAATCACAGGTATCTGCTTTACAACAAAAAGCTCAACTTTGCTTTGGCCTGCAAGGTACCATTCAGGTGACAGTCTATGCAGCTTGACCTGTTTGACAATAACCTCAAGACTCACCACTAAGAGAACAGAAAAACTCTTGGAAAGCTTTGAAGAAAGTTCATGTGAAGAAACACTCTGATCACACTCAGTATTTCTTGTAAAACATACCGAGCATTTGATGCATTTCATTTTCAGTCCATCTCATGTGCCTTTGGGCCATAGTAACAAAATCTGTTTACTAAATCACATTATGACCATAAAGTTCATTTTTAATAAGAAAATTTTCTAAATAATCACCAAAATTTGTAGTATCCAGGATTCTGGTTTGGGTCATTTGGGCTAATCTTATTTCATAGTACCCTCTCTGAAGTGCACAATTCTATGCCTACTCCACTCTATTTGTGGAGTGTAGAGCTGTGGTTCATATGCATAAACCCACCTTTGCATGTGCAAAACTGCTGAGCTCTTGGTGAGCTTTCAGAGACTACATTGAGACCTTGATCATTTAATGTTGTGGGCTTTTGGAAAGGAAGACTTTGGTTTATTCTTTTGTTTTCTTTGAACCTTGTACATTAAATGTATAACATGAAGGTAAACTGAAAGACCAGAAAAAGGAAGATGAATAGGAAAGGAGTGTTTAACATATACCTACATTACAGATAGCATCGTGATAAACAAAATCAAATAAAGCTTGATTGGAATACTTTATTACTAAAGATCTTATTTTCGTGATGCACTACAAGGCAACTTTTGTAAGAGATATGTGGTGGTTGTTTAAACATGTTCGTATGGATGCTTCAAAATCTTGCATATATATTTTAACTAAAGAGAACCTTGGGTAGAAAAGTTAGTATCTAGATCTGTATCTGAGCTATCCCCTCTGCTGCAGGGTTTGGGTTTGGTTCTTATCTCTCTTTTAACGATGTAATTTAAAGACAAAACCATAGTTCAGTTTCCTTTTTGAGAGAGAACGAAGTTCACTTTATGAATGCAAGGAAAAAATATTACTTGATGATATGCAAAGTTTCATAGGTTGTTTTACTCTGACCCCTTTTTTTCCCAATAATCTTCATATGAACTGACTTCAATTTTCAAGGTACTCATTAGTAAAATGAAAATAAAAGGAAGAAATTTAAAAGAGGTTTTTTGTTTGTTTGTTTTTCTAAATCAGAAACAAACAGAAGGCAGATTGTGAACAGAGTCCTCGAGGCATAGTTGTGTCTGACAGAGTTAACTACCAAGGGTTTGTACGTCAAATTTTCCCCACTGTCATGTTACTTTAGCAGAGAAAACAGTGAAATGGAACCTGACACTTAAAAAGGATAGGATGTTTCAGATCTATGCTTTCCTGTCACATCACAGGTTAGATGTGCACCTTCTTGCCATGCCACTAGTTTTTCAATATGAAAAGGATAATATCATCATTTATTTTACTGTCAAGAGCTTCATCCTCCTTTTTGCAGAAGTTCTGTGCACAGATCCATATAATTTTAGTGAAATTGCTATCATAGAGCTGAGACAAAAGTGAGTCAAGAAAAAAATTTATTTCTTGCGATAGACATTTGGATTATATTTGCAGTAATGTATTCTTAGAATGTTTGGAACAAGTAGATAGATTCACTAAAAACTGGCAAAAAATAAGTGGGCTATTTTCTTCTTTATTTTTCAGAGTCGGCTTTGACTGGTATATAGCAATGCTTTCATTACTGTCTGCACCACCTCAGCAAGTTCATGATAATTTGGGTCAACCATTTTTTCCTGAATATTTAGAAGTCATTTGCCATAGATTCATCAGGCTAGCCTCAGGGATACAGTCTTGGAAACACAATAATGGGAAAAACTGCCTTTGCTCTTTATTCTTCTTTCAGCACTTAATGCCACACCTCATGGAACAACTCCACACCTCCTTTCATGTCCTTCCTATCTCTCTGGTACATCCTTCCTCTAACCAGGAGCCAGCTCATCTCCCTAATCTCCTTTTGCTAAACATCTCTCCTTTGCTTACAATACACTAAATATACAAATGGCCAAAAAGCACTCTAGATGGCCCTGTAACTTGACAAGCCACACGTCTATAATTACGCATGAACCTCATCAGCTAACAAAATATTACCATCATGTTCTAACACCTTCTCCTTTTCCCTTGGCTCTGGTTCCCCAACCACTTCCCTCTACCTTCCACGACAGCTTCTCTTTGTATAGCTTTAAAGACTAACAGCATACTGAGGGAAATGTTTTCCATGCTGCTAATACAGCCTGTGTGACTGTTCAGTTCTAAGTGAATAATGACAATAATAACAGTAATAATTGTGTTTGTATTCATGTTTTGCTCTCATTAGATGCTGACTCGTTGCTGACATAACAGCCACTCAGATATATGCTGCTGCAGCAGCCAGTATTTCATGTGGAACTTCACTTTAACCACTATCAACACCAACACTTCTCTTTTGTTATGGGACTAGTCTGGTTTTCAACAGTAACAACCACTAATTTGCCTACTTTTTTAAAAAAAAAGAAAAGGCAATTGTGTTTTTTCCCTTTTCCTTTGTGTAAACTCGGTTTCATATATTTTGTTTTAATAAAAGGACATCTACTTGGAAACTGCAAGGTTCCTCTTTAGGGCTGGTTTCTGAGTGAGAAGCAAACAGAATAAGGAAATTGGGATGGAGACCCAAAACAGCAAAGTGTCTTGGGGAATGTGCAAATTTTCCCATTGGACTACTGCTTTTTACATTAATTGATTCATTCAATCAACAAACTGACTGTGCTTCCTCATTAAATACATGAGGGCTGCAGCACAAATTAACTAGGGCAGAGAAGCTGGAAATTAAGCATAAAGAATTTTATGCTAAACAATGCAGTTTTCTGGGGATCCAAACTAGTTGATAGAAGTATTTATACCATGTTACCATCCACTGCCTGACTAACCATAATATGATCATGCTTTTTTGCTGATGGAATAGGAAAAGCATATTTCAAAGAGGAGATGTAGCAGAGGCAATGCAGGGTTCATGGTGTGAAGAGTCATTCCGCAGAGCTGACAGAGAGGGTTTCTTTAGCTATTAACTCCTCTACCACATTCCCTTGTACCAAGCTGGGACTTGCTGATCCCACCTATGGGATAGCTCCATCCAGGATACCTGCTTGCCCTGCATTCCTCCCCAGACTACCAAGTATCCCAAGGTGAACCTCTGCCTGCAAAGGCAGTTGTCCCCACATGGTTGGCTGTCATTGAAAAAGCCAGTGGAGCCCACTGACCCTGTTTCAGAAAGCTTCTATCAGACCATTACTTTTACTACCACGCAGTCTTTCACATTTGTGTTTTTGGCAAACATTTACTTGGAGCCCAGCCGTATCCATGCAGTTTATTCATACTGTATTTGTTGAGAAAAGTGTAGGAGATTGCAAGAATTCCTCCCTAGCATCCCACTCCAGTGGCTGCACAAGGGTTGTCTGCTTTATCACTGCTGCAGCAGCAGGCTTGCTTCCCCTCTGCTCCCAGGATAGTGAGCTTCCCAGAGCCATACAGCACTGGGACAGTACTTTACATATGTGCCACCACCTGTTTATGCTCACTGCCTTTATTAAAAGCAACCAGAAAATGGGGGAATGAGGTTTCCTTGCTCTGTAGCCACTTTCTACAAGTAAGTCAAGAAGTTGTGGGAAACTGTCTCTGTGCTTCTGTAAAAGCCAAGAACACCTTCCCACCTTCCTTGTCTCCCTCCTGCCTGTGGTTAGAAGAGCAGCTCTTCCGTGGCGTCACTCCTTCTCACCTGGCACAGCAAGAGCTGCCCATCCTGTTTCCATTGATTTCTCCAGTGGTTGCGTTAAACAATACAATGGAGTATTTATGTGTCAGTGTTAGGAGCAGGTTATTAAGTAAAACCCACCGTAAATAGAGCCGTTAATTCAGTTGCTGGCATGGCTCTCTGTTATCTCCTCAATACCTCCCAGAGGGTATTAGTCTTACCCTTTCGTTTGAGTTGGCAGCAGAGTTATTTTTTTGCACCTGCTGCTCTACTCTGATAACAACACAGGTCAGCTTTGATTTGTTGGAATACAAACAAAAAAAGCAAAGCCAGGCATCTGCCTCAACAGCCAGGGCTGGTTTGACGGTAGAGCTTTTCCCTTTAGGTTTTGTACAAATGTGCTCTTTCAATTCTTATGTGAACTCTCTCCTGTTTCACAAATAGTCCTTTGCTCCAGAATAACCTGGTGTCAGAAAAGAGCTCAATACTATTCCATCAATGGAACCAGTCAAAGCAACACTCCGTTCTAAGACTAAAGTCAGAAGTATCATGCAAAATACAGAAAGAAAAAGCAGCTAAGACATGGTAGTTCAAAAATTACTAGGAAAAAGCAAATTAAGTGTAAACAGTACAGGAACTTTCTTGAGGGATAAAGAAAACCTGAAAGACTGCGAGGGTTTGCTTTCCCATATGACCCCACACACACTCCATCTCTTAATTTACTATTTCACAGGAAAAAAAAAACAACATTGAGTCCATGAGAAGTAGGTACTCAGCTGGGAACTGAGCTACTTTTAAGTTCTTCTGAAAATTAAGCCTGCAGGGGTCATCTACTCTAATAGCATCTATGGTGATGGAAGGATTGAAACAGTGACAACCATGGAGCAGAGTAGGAAGAGTCCACGCACACAGCAAAGGCAGTAAATGGCACAAAACATAGAAAGAAGGAACCAACATTGCCTCCACATTACAAAAAGGACAATGGAGACACTGAGCTGAAATTATTCACTTAAGTCACATAACAAGTCAATGAAGAAGTCAGCCCAACTCAACTCTTCCAGCTCAAGCTCCATTGCAATCCATTGCATCACGTCTCTGGGAAATCTTTCAACATGCAGATGAGTTAGGTTGAATGTGGTTTTTTTGAGGGCAGAGAGAAGGTATTAAACAAGAGAAAGAATTCTCAAGAAAAAAAAGAGACCTGTTCAGACTGAAAACAAGATTCTTCAATGCATCATGGCTATTATGTGACTAGTAGAGATTTGAATGATAAGTTAGCCAAACAATTAAACCAACACTTGAAGTATTAAATCAAAAAAGCTGCCCTTGACCTATGTATGATCCTGAAAATGAGCTAGAAATTCCTAAGCAGAGCTGGCTGAAATTCAAAATTTCTGTTCTGTGGAACTGTGGCTATTTCTAAAAGTGTTTTTCCTTCCTTTGTTTGTTTGTTTGTTTGTTTGTTTGTGGGTTTTGGTAGGTTGGGTGGGTTTTGTTTCCTTGCGTGGCTTAGGGTTTTTTTGTTGTTGTTGTTGGTTGGGTTTCGAGGGTTTTTTATTTTCTCTTTTAATCACAATGAAAGAAAGGAATTTTTAAAAGAAAGTTCCCTGGCAATAGGGAATCAACTGACATGTAAAAACGCATATTCAAGTTGTTCAAGGATCAAATGTTCAACTCTGTTATGTGGAATTGCTTGTGAAAGACAGAAATGTCAAGCATAAAACTGTGGTACACAGGCAGTAAAACCACCCCAGAGCAGCTGTGCTGGAAGTAATAAACTCACCTAACATGGCTGTTGTGCATATGGTGACCAGGGAACCCTCTGCAGAGCCCAACCACGCTAATCCTGAAATGCAGGCAGCCTCAAAACTAAACTAGGATTTAGTTTGTGATCCTGTTCATTCTTTTTCACCAAACACCTTTATTCTTCACCTTCCTGCTTATTTCTTTCTCTTTTCTTTTTTAATTTTTTCTTTCCTTTTTTTACCCTCTCTCTTTAATTTTTTTGTCTTTTAATTAATCAGACTGACTGAGCAGGACAAGTAATTTTTCTTCAATACATCATAATCCTGTAACCAGTAAAACTGAGTAAAATATCATCTTCAAGTATCTAGCTGTGGCACGAGAATGCCTGGTCTTACAGCAACTGTGGAGTACATAGTTGATCTCTAGAAGGGAGGCTGGAGGCATCAGAAATCAGAAAAAAAACTTTGCTTCCTCCAGTTGTTTTTGCTCCCCTGTACTGCTATGTATCTCAGTCATCAATGTAACTGGAAGAGATTTCCCCCAAAAAAATCAATGAAGATATTTCCAGACTATTTTGAACAACTGTTTTCCTCACAAGTAGATTTTTTTACCATGGAATTATACTTATTTTAAAAAAGTTCTGAGAAACAAGTATTATCAGAGATCCTTCTAACAGTTTTTGCAGGTGTTGGGGAGTTCTTTCCTCTTTTCTTTTTATCTTTAATGATTAAATCTTCATTAGATTTTTAAACATTTAAGATGTGTCATAGCGTAAGGAAGGCTGATGCTTTGATCTGCTGCTTAGAGTCCACGGTTTGGGGAAGGGCAGCCCTTGCCACCCCAGCTCTCAGGCCATGCACATGCTCCTGCAAAAAAAACCTACTGCAGCACAGGGCAAAACCCACAGCCATGGAAGTAGAAAGCAGCTCTATCTAGGACTCCTGGCATGAACAGCCCCTTACTCACTACAAGACAATGCCAGTCACTCATTTATACCTACTGACATAACAGACATGCCAAATACCAATAGCTGTGCATTTTAAAGGATTAAATCAAGGAGCTATGCAGATTAGAAAACAGACTTAGTTGAAATTGGGAAAAAATATTTGAATTCCTCTTCCAAAAGTTATGGGAAGAAAGCCTGTGAAGGTGATCAGGAATTTGCAAGTCTTATGAGGAGCATCTGAGAGAACTGGGGCTTTTTAGCCTGGAGAAAAAAAGGCTCAGGGGAGACTTTATCACTACACAACTACCTGAAAGGAATCTGGGTGTCAGTCTCTTTTCTCAGGTGACAACTGATAGCATGAGAGAGCGTGGTCTCCAGTTGCACCAGGTGAGTTTTAATTGAATATTAGGACACATTTATTGACCAAAAATGTTAGCAAGCATTAAAACAGGCTGCCTAGGGAAGTGGCAGGGTCTCCACACCTTTTAAAAATATTTAAAATACACATAGATATGTCACTTACGGTCTTGATTTAGTGGTAGACTCAGCAGTGCTGAGCTAATGGTTGGACTCAATGATCTTAGAGATCTTTTCCAGCCTAAATGTATCCATAATTCCATGTACTTAGAGCAAGGTGTTTATTGTGACTGTTGGAATCAGCAACAGGCAGACAAAGAAATTCACGGGATTGACTCTCGTCCAAAAATATTTAATCATTTAAGATTTTAAAGAAGGAAGGGAAGTTTCTGCCTGTTGTTACAAAGTATTACAGCTCCATCATTAAAAGTCTTAGAGAGGGTAAGGATATCTGCGAATCACTAAATGTAGAAAAAACTGTATCTATTTCATTTTGTACATTTCAATTTGGGTAAGTCTGTAGGGATATCTTACTCATCTAATCACCTATTAATTCAGTCTTCTAAAACTTTTTCATCTTCCTCTGTCAGGGCAGGTGCCTGGGAATATTAAGAGTCTTTTATGTGAGTGCTATGTTAGATCTCACTGCAAAAGAGATGAGAACAGCACCCTTGAGTGTGTCAGAATTTGACTCCCTGATAAAGCCCCTCCAATCTATGAGACAACTGCTTAATCAAGCATACTTTGAAAGTGCATCATCAAGATGCAAGCTTTTAAACTATTGTGTAATAATAATTACATGTTGCAGTAAAAATCATTAAGAAAGTTTGGGGGTAATCACTATATCATGGACGTAGTCTGAATCCTGACCATAGAATCTTGGGCAATTTTGCAAGGGTTCTTTAACTATATAGCAACATAAATTAGTTAACTGCTCACTGCTAAATGAAAGAAAACCTGGAACAGTTTAAAAAAACGAAACCAATTCTTCTTGTGATGGCACTACTAATTTAGGCAATAGAATATATTTTTACACATAGTTTCTAATCCTTACAGACTTACAGCCGCTCAGGAAACTATTCTGGCTACATCTGATTGTGAGTTGAGAAAATATCTCAAATGTTTATGTCTGTATCCTTCCTCCATAATAGTTCCAAGTAGGAACTTTTATTCCACATTTTTGTAGCTCCTTTAGATAAAATTACTTTCTTCCCACCAGCACAAAGCAATTCTCTTTTATTACCCCATCTCATTTGTCTATGACCAGTGATTACGCAGTTCCACTTAGCTGTTCTATCTACTAGTTCTCATACTCTTTCCTGTGAAGCACATTTCACAAGATCAGCAGAGGAATAGGTAATGATAACCATGTGCAATGTCAGCTTTTGGACAGGCACCCTTTGAGGGCTCTTCCTCAGAGGGAGACATGCAAAATGCCAAATGCCAGTCAATTGCTCCACTGACTACATGACTCCATGTTTACTCATTCTCACCCGTCTGTAGACCAATGATCAACAAATGCCCCAAGTATTCTAGGCATTCAGTGAGGGATTTGGGGCAAACTACAGTCCCAGTAGAGCTCAAAGGAGCTCTCATACTAAGACTCCTCAAAAATCAAATTAATCCTTACTTTTTTGTGTACCAGTTGTGAGAACAAATCTTTCTTTCCTTAGCCTTTTGATCAGCAGTGTTACTCATGAGTTTCACTGTTACTGAGTTTACAATGTACCCTTTTCTTGAAAACTTACTGAAATACTTCCTGGGATCATCAGAGACCATAATACATGAGTGTTGCAGAGTGTGCCGAGGCAAGGACAGTGAGGGAGAGATGCAGCCATTTGTGTTTAGAGGTCTTGAAGTGCCCATGGACACTGGCTGAGCGGCTGAAGCCAGAGCGCTTTGCTGAAGATGGTGTTGGGCTTCACCAATGCTCACAAGGCGCTTATTATTAGGAAGGAAAATCCATGCGCTTATGGCTGAAATTCAGTAGTAGTGAAACTGTGAAATGGGACAGAGACTTTACTTCATTAAACATCACAAACTATGTTAGCTACAAAAATAGTGTTTCTGTTCATTTCCTTGTGAACAGCAAAGCCTTTACATTTCATTCTACCACATCCTAATATTGCGTGTCATTAGTAATGACAAATGACAACTAAGTTTGTTGCCGTTTTCTTTTTATGTGCTGCTTGTTTCAGGAATGCCTATACCTCAGCAATATCTACTTTAGAACTCTAGGACGGCTGATGACAAAAAGAGCCCTGTAAGACCACAGAAAATCCTACAGAGGGTGGGCATATTGTCGTCAGATTAAGAATGGGTCATTCGTTTCTGTCTGTATCTTGATCTCAGCGCTCTGATGAATTTTGAAGCCAGACAGGTCTGTCCTGGAGCACCCACCTTCCAACCTGTCTCTCTGTACAGTAGGTCATTGCCCCAGTTCACAGAGATGGTATTCATAGTATTGTAGAAAGAGGTCAGACAATTTTGTGAGGATTGACTCCGAACAAGTTAACAGCAACAGAAAGCATTTGACTGTAGGCTCCACAGAACAGATCCAGGCTACATTATGGTTAGTGGGAAGTTTTCCCAGTTTGGTCCTGTCACTAAGTTAAACGTATTTGTAAAAAGCAAGGAAGGGGCGAACAAGGAAGGAAAGCTAAGAGCTGATTCTGGAAAGGTGTCATGGCTCGTGCGCAGTTCTCTGAGTTTGCTGAGTCAATAGAATCATTAATTCTTTTCTGTGAGAATTGTACATAAATACACACTTCTTCAGCAGGTGTAGAATTCCATCCTCACAGGAGACTTTGGTGCAAATTGCTGTGGGACACGCAACAGACTAACATGTCACTCCTGTCCGAACACAGACGCACCTACAGAAATCCTTCTTTTTCCCCTTAATCTCTCTCCATCTGTGTTTCTGGATGATTTTTTTTTAAGTTTTATCTCTCTCCACTGCAGTTTGATACCTTGCATTTCCCAGACAGAACAAGTACAGAAGTTAACAAGAAAATTCATGGGGAATGAAAAAAATTAAGGAAGTTGAGTGGGAGCCAAATGATTTAAATTTTCACCTGTCCAACTGTCCTATTGTCTGTTTCCACCACTGCTGAAAACCCACAACACCCTGAGAATATCTAAAGTGATAAGAAATTAGTATGGCAATACCACAGCAAATTCTCTCAGGTGACAAGAGGGTAGTAATATCCCATGTTAAACAGACCACATTCTACTCCCTGATCTCACTACAACGGGGGTAAATATATGGTTGTCACTCTATAGGTTGCTGTGCAGCACAGCCTAATTTGTGCTGGGACAAGCAAAGAGATATTCTGATTGATAGGAGAGCCTTTATTATCAGCACTTGGGGAAAGTATGTATTTTTACCATTGTTATAGGCTTTACAAGTGACACTTGGAGTAGAAAAAAAAATAGAAATGCTAAATGCAAGGAAACATCGACTCCACTAATAATAACCTCGTCTCTGCATACAGGACCAGTGCTCAAGGGGGAGAAAAGTGTCTGGAGAACGACGGCTCTAAGAAAGCCTTGGGCACACTTCATAAACCCCTGAACTGGAATTCCCAGTATATTGACTCATAATATCTCTGTTTGGTACTCTCCTGACTCTGGTCCATCCTGACATCCAAATTTCACAGTTAATGTTGAAAAATTAGAGGAGAGCATTGAAGTGATTAAAGGATGGAAAAGCTTACAGTGAAACAGGTTGACATCCTTCACTGTACTGTAAGTTCTTCCATGAAAAGGAACAGGCTTTGGAGCTCAGACTAACACAATTGTCAGAGACTAGGCTAAGAAAGACTTGTCCCCAGCCAACTACACAAGGAACAGAAATTTCCTACCCAGAGGAACTTCTCAATAACCATCAAAAGACAACAAAATCAGGTGGCTGAATGTTAAAGCAAGACCGTGTCAGACTGAAAATGAGATAAAGTATTTTTAGAAGAATGGTATTTAACTTCTGGGGCACTTAAAAACATTCTGGGGAATTTCCCATCACTGGACTTCTGGACTTTTTTTTCAAGATTGGAAGTTTTCTAAAAGATAAGCTCTACTTGAAGTCATGTAATTATCTCTGAAAAATTCTGGCAAGTCCTAGATTGTTATTGCAACAATCACTTGGTTTTGAAAATTGTACGGGGCAGGAATTAAACTGTCATTGTGATATTTGTAAGTGAAACACCTTAATCCTGTTGTTTTTCTAGTTTTAATTGCAGCCATTTTCTTTAGTTTCTGTATTTGCATTAAATATAAAACTGCTATGTTTTCCAGCTCTGGTATTTTGTACAGTGCAAAATAGACGTCAGACAACTGGCTTAAACTACACCCTGCAAATTTCCTATGAAAGCAAAACTTAAAGGAGCGCATTTTTTAATTTCACTGAAGTTTTCACAAAGTGCAGGAAATACTGGTACATGTTAGATCTGTTTAACATGGTGCCAAGTGAGACAAGTATAAATGAAATGACTAAATGAAACTTTTACCTCAAGGTACATTTCTGTCATGAGCTTGTTTAATTCTAATAATTGTTTGGTTCTAAAAAATGGCAAAAGGTAGGAAAGAAAGGATAGTTGGATGCACTTTAGAAGCAAACACAACATACACCTTTGGATGAAGTAATCAAAAAGCACATTAGTGATATGATTGAATAACTCTTTAACAATATACACACAAGTATGTGCCTAAAATGTCTCATGGGGTGAAATGCAAACATTTGTCACTAAGCCCATTACACATATTTTACAAAATCAACACAGATTTGGAGCAACTTTTTCTTTACATTCTCTTCTACAACTACTTAAACAACTGTGTCTATACCTTAAGGGGCTAGTTCTGGTTCTATTAAAATAAAATTACCATTGGAACACAAACAAATTAAACAAGCAAAGACACTGCGGGCCTCACACTATATTTACCTATACAGTGCCTGAGCTGGATTTTGTGCAGTGTTTTTGCTTAGACAGAACTAAGATCAGCAGAACCTCCTTCACCACATAACTGCCAAGAAATTGCCTTGAGGCTGAAACCAAGTCAAATTATAAATGTACTTTAGGGTTTTTTGTAACAAACATCAAGTCCATCAACATCCTCATCACTAAAATGACCGAAACACGGTCACTGTGGAGGGTATCCCGGTCCTGCGACACAAGCACTCTCAACAGCATTGAGAAAGTCCACTTTTTCACCCTTGTCTTACTGAACAGATGACAACTTTGCTGACAAGAGTAGCAGATTTAGGACCCAGAATATTGTTAGATACATCTTAATAGAAACTATTCTCAGGATCTGGCCCCACTCAAACATAAATACAACGAAAAGCTTATATAGAAGATAGTTAAATAGAAGTTCAAACCAGGAAAGGAGAAATCTTTATTGAAACATTAAAAAGCCTTTTGATTAAATGAGCTTAGCTGCTGTTCCAAAGTGAGAAAGGAGAGGTTTGGTATAGTGACCAGGAGTCCAGCAGACATTTATTTTTTTTTCAATTATTTTCACTGGTGTTATTTTAAAGATAGCACCTTTAAGAAAAAAAAATTACCCCAAACACCTTACCTCATTTAGCTGCAGATTCTGGAGTGGAAATCCTGAACTGAGGCAATGGGAAAACTGTCTACAGAACAGTAGGTTGGGTAAGCACAGGTACTAGGTTATGTCAACTAAAGACTCCCAGGAGTGAAGATAAATGAATGTGATACTAATTTTAAAACATTTTGCTGAACAGTCAAGCAGCCAATAGGGGAATTCCTTAGGTCACTTCCTGTTCATTTCATTGGATCTGCAACGACAACAACCAAGATGAGGTTGAGAGCGTTTGCATAAGGCCAGCTCAGTCCTTGGCATTCAAAGAGAACAGGTCTAACCGGGTTACACGCGTGGCTCCAGAACAAAAGAAAAACCTGGTAATGGATGAGGGATTGATCTCTTTGTAGTTGTTTTTTTAAGATCATGCCTTCATTTTTATTTTATTTTTTTAAATGGATGTTATTTCAGGTAGATGGGGAGATCGTAATTAGAACGGGGAGAAGTGAAAAGCAGGAATTTCCTAAATTAAAATTAGTCTGAAAATAACATTAGGAGATGCACGGTGTGGAATAACCCTCTGCTGGCAGGGAAGTGGACTGGGTCAGCCCACATGATGGGCTCAATCCTTTCTTTTATAGATTGAGAATCCTGAAAAATGCACGAAAGGGGAGTTTATTGGTCTTTCAGCTTCTCTGGGTATTTGAGAGTAGGTAAGAAACAAAATGAGGAAAAAAAATCATCAGTGCGGGTGTATGGGGTTGAGTATGAAATTTCAGCTGTATGTAGGTTAGCAGGGCAGAGAATCAGTAGATGTGTTCAGTCTAAAGTTTTCCTTGACCATGTGTGAGTTACTCCTCCAGCCTGCAACCATGAACCGGAGCAGGAAACCAGGTGCCCAAATGAAAATAGGAAGCTTCATCTGTTTCTCATTATTTCACTAGTCAAAAAAAGGCACCAACATGGAAACAGTTAAAAATGCACTAAAATGTGGGAAGATTCTGAGGTTTCATTAATTTGTATGCATAAAACACGAAATGCTAAATATTATTATTCGGTGACTGTTCAGTGGTCTGTGTGAAGTGAATTTTCTAGTGTTTGCTCATTTTTGGTCCCAAGTCTCATCATAAATCTTCCCCTGACAGATGCTGACAAGAGTTCTCAGTGCTAGATTTACCAAGCACGGGGAATGAATTGTCCTTCAACATCCAGAGATACTATTAATTATTAATCAAGGCTCATTGTCAATGTAGGGGAAATATTTCACAAATATTATTTATGCTGAACCTGATTTCAAGATAAATAGATCTCAGACTCAAGGAATGTCACCTTTGTTCCTATCATCCACACTAACACCTATTAAAAACTAAGTTCCTTTTGTTCACATAGATAAGGTGCACCTGTATCCAAGTGTTGTTTGGGAAGATTCAACTATTTCTCACCCAGGCTAGGTCAAGTTCCACAGCTTCCATTGATTCTCACCTATCGAAGAAAGTTGTCCTTGAGGAAAAAGGAAGACTGTAAATACTCATCTTGGAGACCTTCATTGTCTTGCAGTTACAACACCAAGGGTTGAGGTTGTCCCTCCGGACAGCTAGGCAACTATTTTGATAGGCCTAGCACTTACAAGATTTCTCTAAGTATTCATGTCACTGAGTCCAAGTATTTGCATACCACGTCATGTCTTGGTCCGTATTTATAGCTTTCATCACCAAAATAATGCCTTAGTATAATATCAGCATGAATGATCAGTCCAGAGCAGGAAAAGCTAAGAAGAAAAGAACAAGCAAGCAGTAAAGAGCACTTCCCTTCCCAGGAAGAATACCTTTAGAGAGAAACCCAAGTCTTACATTGTGCCACTAAGCAAAACATGGGAGATTAAAGAATCACACTGAAATACATCTTATCTATATGCCACAGAAGCACCACAGGAGGATGTGACCACTGGATCTCAATACAGACAGGGAAAGCAGAATTTTCCTATTGCTAAAAAGGATATCAGCAAAAGCAGAAGAAAAAATGGTTCCAATGTGGTACTGAGACTGGAATGTCGCTTTCTGTTTGTGTGACTGTTGGCCTTTTCTGTTTCAGCTCCTAAGGGCAGAGACAGCTTTGGTTGCTAAGACGCAGAATACTTCCAGACAGACAAAAAAGCACATTGTACCAACAGGTCTGGACAGGGTGAAGCTAGCTTGGTCGGCACACCAGCATGCATTATTTATTACTGTGCTATTTTCAAAGGCAGGGTGCCACACAGGGTGGTGGTTCCCTAAATTTACTGCCCTACCTGGCCAACTATGCTGCCCCTATGCTCCCAAGTATGCTTATTGACACTTACATGTGGTTCAGCACAGAGAGGATTACAAGTGGCTTTCGGAGACAGTCAGACCTTTCCCTCTGTATATCCTTCTTTAGCACTGCAGCCACAAAATTAACATGAATTTGGTCCCCACACAGTTCTGGGTGGCAGAGAAAACATTAAAAATTTTATAACTAGGAACTTGGAGGCCACAATCACAGTATGACAGAAGTGTCAGTGCAGATTCCCAGAATTAATTTAATTATAGGCATCAAGGAAATTACCTAAATCTGTCAAGATTCTTAAATTGGCGTCTCTCACTGTAATGTCTGACACCTGATGAAAACAGAGAACAAATGTATGGTAATTTCTATTTTTTTCATTAACATTAATCTCTGCTTCATTTGTTAAATTCCAGTGGAATATCAAAAGGTGAGTATAGAGCTGATATGTAGGTTAGACATGCCAAGCAATTTGAGAATACAGAGTATGAGATTCCTGCCTTCATTCTGCTGCAACAAAATCAGAAGTGATTCATAAACTTTGATGGAAAATAATACACTTTCTGTAAAAACATCATTAGAGAAGCCAGAAGAAATAGGACAGATACTATTTCCAAGCTGTGTTCCATGTTGCAGGCAAATGCCACCTGTTACTAAGGTTGCCCATTACTTAGGCTTGCAAGACCTTGTAATTTTTTCTTCACAGTCTGCTAAATTTTAGCCTTTAGTTCTTTGGCTAAATCAAAATTTTCCATCGTGGACATTTGCTTCGCAACACAATTTTGAGTAATTGTCATCCATACTAGTATATGTTTGTCTGACAAATTCAAAAAGGCTAAGGAAATTGCTGTACTTTGTATTTATAGTAAGAAACATTACCACCTTTTCTTTGGAAAGCTCAGGAACATTTATGTTTGAAGCATGGATTGATTACAATAGGCTGTCAAATTAGGAGTGTACTATTTACCATTCCAAATAAAATCCAACCAAAGTTAGCCAATTTAAAGTTTATCAACAAATCACAGAATCACAAAATGGGCAAACTTGGAAGGGGTCACAGTCGGTCTTCTGGTTCAACCTTTAGGACCATCCCAGAGCACAGGGCACAGGATTGTGTCCAGATAGATCCTGAATATCTCCAGTGAGGGAGACTCCACACCCTCTCTGAGCAATCTATTCCAGTGCTCGGTCACCCGCACAGTAAAGACGTTCTTCCTTGTGTTCAGGTGGAACTTCTGTGCATCAGTTTCTGCCCCTTGCCTCTTGTCCTATTGCTTGGCACCACTGAGAAAGGCTTGGCTCCATCCTCTGATACCCTCCTGTCACGTACTTACAGTCATCTTTGTCGTCATTCACTGGACCCACTCCACAAGCTCCATGTCTCTGTTGTCCTGAGGAGCCCAGAACTGGACACAGCACTCCAGATGTGCCTCACTCACCAGGGTAGAGTAGAGGGGCAGGATCACCTCCTGTGACCTGCTGGCAATGCTATTCCTAAGGTACCCCAGGATCCCATTGGCCTTCTTGCCCACGGCTGGCTCACAGACAGCTTGTTTTCCACCAGGAGCCCCAGGTCCTTCTCCACAGAGCTGCTTTCCAAGAGCTCAGCCCCCAGCCTGTGCTGGTGCAGGGGTTTATTCTTCCCCAGGAGCAGGACCCTGCACTTGTCCATCTTGAATTTCAGAGGGTCCCTCTCTGCCCATCTCTCCAACCTGCTGAGGCCCTTCTGAAGGGCTGCACAGCCCTCTGGGGTATGGGCCACTCCTCCTGGCTTTGTGTCTGCAGGGAACTTGCTGAGGAGGCCTCTGCCCCTTCCTCCAAGTCATTGATGAATTAATTAAACAAGACTGGGCCCAGTATTGAACCCTGGGGGACACCACCAGTGACAGGGCTCCAACCAGACCCTATGCTGCTGATCATGACACTCAGACACTCTGGGATCTCCCACTCAGCCACTTCTCAACCCACCTCACTGTTCACTCAGCCAGTCCACACTTCCTGAGTTTGCCTATGAGGATGTTGTGGGAGACAGTGTTGAAAGCCTTGCTGTAGTCCAGGGAGACAACATCCACTGTTCTCCCTCAAATCATAGTCCACATGATGGATTCATGAGGCAGAGAGCCTGTTCCCTCAGCTTTCTTTTGTAGCAAGTGCTCCCCACTTCCTGGCTTCACAAGGCTTTCTTAGCAGATAAAAAAGGCTTTTCCTGTACATTCACCAACTTGAAAAAGCAGATTTTCCAATGAGTCCTCCATTTGGTCCAGCAGCTACTCTCAGTACAACTGGCAGAGGTCTGCAGGGGGTAGCTAAAGGCTTTGTTCATGGGAGTAACCCACAGGCCACTCAATGCTGAAACAGCCATCTCTGCACACTGCTTATTTAAAACCTAGAAACTGTACACAGGGAACAGAACTAAGAGGACATTATTAACATTGTGACAGGTTGGGAGGTGCAGGACTTAGGGCACAGACTAGGGGGTATTCATTCAAAGGGAAGCTACCCAAAACTAGGCATACAGGGAGTGGCCCTGAGCTGTATTTGCTGCACATGAATCAAACTTGTGCTGAAAACTTCTGTTCATTTCCTCATGAGTTTTCTTATGCTGTTCATCCTCATGGTATTTTAGGTATTATAGTTACATATGTATTTGTAATGTAAATAAACATTTAATATATGTAGATTAGTGTATTACATTGTACTAATGCATTAGCACTAACATTACAGTATTAACACAAAAACATTTATTGGTCTTTATGAATCCCTAGTGGGGCCAGAAAGTAATAATTTATTGTCCTTATTTTAATGGAGAATCCTAAAAAGATCAAGACAGAAGTGTTTATTAATTCAAGGTATCCAGTTTGAGCTGCCTGACCACCAAGTATTTAAAACACTTAGTATTCTATAGTTATGTAAAGTACTGAAAGCACAGCTACCATTCATTCTCATTTCAAATCTTAGTACTTAGCAGTTCTGTAAATCAGACTCCTTTTCATCCAGAAAAGAAGGAAAAATTGGATTTTTTTTTTAATATTACCAAATATTGGCCTGAGTCTAGAAAACAACCTAAGCATTTTGTCTGCATTTTTCCAAACATGATCAATCTCAAGAAAAATCCATTGCAGTTCTGCCTGTCACTGTCTTGATAAATTATAAGTAAAGAAAGTGATGATAAGGAGGTTGACAATGGTCACAGCAGAATATGAGCTTTGCAGAAAATTCTGTGAAGATTCAAATTTTAACCAATACAGCTACATATTTTAGTATTTCTATAGCTTCTTCACACACATAATAGTCACCAAAGAGTCCCTGACTTTCTGTTAGTTGATCTGATAAACTGAAAATCATTGAGTAACAAAGTTCCTTGGTTCTGTATATTCTCCCCAGGAGAAGGATCTATCCTGAAAATCCAGATGTGCCTCAAAAGGGGTACTGGATAACCTGATGAACAAAGGGATAAAAGCAAGCACCCTCTAATTCCTTTCCCAGAAATCCATTTGCCAACCAGAAAATAACATTTAAGCACCACTTCTCCTGTTCCTGGAGAAGACCCCTTCCACCTTGACCCCTTGGTCTCCTTGCCACACACCTCAGATCAAGAGTTGGATTTTTTCTTTAAAACATTGCAGTGGTTTCTCTCATCATGTCAGTCTAAAGGTACAGAGGAGGCAAAATCAAGTGTTCATCCATTGATTGAAGGACTTTCAGAAAAATAAGAAAAAAATAAGAAACTGCAAGGATCACTGCAAAACTGCCCATGCTGAGAGAGAGATTCATTAGGAAAAAACATAGACATCTGAACTGAGGAATAGAATGGGGATAGGGTAGAAAGAAAAAAACAATATAAATAAGAAATAACATATTAAGTTTTCCATGGAAAAGATAAGGGTAATAAATTGCCAGAATGAACTGTCAAGGCAAACCCAAATTGCTTATACAAACACTGAAAGAAAGAAATGCAAATCCTAGAGATAATGTAGGCTTATAATTAGTTATTTATTTGTTTTAGTCTCCCCAGTGTGCGGGTCAAACCAACTCAATGCACCATTGTTGCACAAACCACAGGGAATAAACTTGTATGAGAAATAGGAAGACAAAGATTAATACTAATAAATAATGTCTTTGACAAATAAAAAGATATGTAGCAATGAGGAGGCCATTAAATGCAGGGCAGCATCAGTTATGTTTTGCTTCTGATTTGAAGGAAAAATGTTAAAAAATTTGTAAGGAGTCAACACAATCAATTGGTAAAAAACTATTTATAAGACTATCTTTTGCCCATATGAGCTGACACAGTCCCCTGGATTTCTGTCAGATTTTGACAATGTATACCTAATAGTATTTTTGTATAGCTGTGTATACTGCCTTTTCAGGACTCCAAAAGATTTAATTTATTATGAGGCAATACTGACTGTGCAATGATGTCTCAGAGGAAAACTTCATAACTATGCAATAGAGGGTGTTAAACAACAAACAGGCCAAAATGACCTAATGGATCTTTTCTATCTGTTGTGGTTTGAATCTCTTAGCAAACACTTTGAAGCTGCCACAAGCAAAGCAAAATTATGAGAACATAAAGAAGGCAAACACAAAGTAATGCACAAAGATTAAGAAAGAAAGGAGCACAGATATTGTGTGATAAACTTTTAGAAGGCCTCAAATACTTCTGCTGTTACATTAATAAACCAGGACATGATAAAACCACAAGGAATCAGGAGAGGTATAACCATTCCTGGATATTGCACCTCTCACTCTCAAAATTTGGTGAATATAGAGACTAGAGGTTTGTGCTAGGACCACAGAGACAGGAACTAGAGTACAGCCATAGAACTTAAAAGTGGTCTTGTGTCATGTGGATACCTTGACATTGTAGTACAATTATAAGGAAAGTAAGAGTAAGCATGGTAAGTAGTGACTGTATTTCACTATATACAGAATATATCAAACACTTTAGGAAACCTGCAAGTGGGTAAATGGCTTGCAGACACAGAGTGCTGATTCTTATGATGCACTATGTCTTACCAAATTAAACTTTTCCTGGTTTAAGTGTGTTGGATTCCCTAAGAGCCCTATGGGTTCATTTCAAATCTAAATGGTTTGAATATTCCCAAATTCAAAAACTGTTCAGAGAAGAGAATTTGGGTTGAGCTAATCTCTAGATTAGCTAATTTGGGTTGCAGGTCTCTAATCTCTAGAAGAAATCTACAAGGAGCATGCATAATTTCTGTTATGTGCTGGGAAAGCAGAAAATTTAAAAAATAAAGAAAACAAGATGTTATGAGAAGGCATTAGGACCAAAAAAAAATCGGATTGAAAAGGAATAGCAGGCCCAGTTACATGAAAAACTGGGAATTGTTCACAGTGTAATCAAGACAGTCACCCTTGTAATCCTTGCAGCATGGGAAAATGAAACAGAGATGGGGAGTCAAGGACAACCCTGGACACAATTACCCATGTCCAGATTTAGATCAAAAGCAGTTTAAGGTCAGGATGGCACAACACATGTCCTAACTGAGAATACAGAGACAGACAAATTGAGGTGCAGAGCAACTGATTGAGAGATTACAGATTTGACTAGTTATGAGGGATCTATGAGACCACTGCAACTCCTCTGGGTTGCTCACATAGGAATATGCCCAGCAAAGACCCACAACAGCATGAATATGTGGGGGTGGCCAAGATCTTCCATGTAAGCTTCTCCCTCTTTGTGACACTGAGGAGCAGAATTCTGGATGAGTGCATTTTTGTGCATGTCTGTGTGCGTGTGAGCAAGCATTGCATGACTGAATGACTGCAGAGGGGATAAACTGAGAAACTTCTTATGCACATTTCTGTCTTGGTGTATAAATGTGAGCCGAGTGAATTTAAAAGAGTACATTCATGCATTTGGGAAAGGGTATTAAAGAAGATTCCAAGATTTCAGCATTTAGAGTCAGGCAGTGGATACATCTGCCATTAGGTGAAGTTGGAATAGCTTCACAGAAATGAGTGAAGGGGGGTCTAAGAACTATATAGGTACAAAGGACAATAAAAACCCAACCTTTCATGGTTCGAGTTAGCCTTAGGAGTCATACGAGAACAGATCTTTTGAGGGCATCTCAAAGCAAGCAGCTACCTGCAAGATAGGGATGTGAACAATTCATAGGCTAACTTCCAATCTTTGTGATTATGAGAGGATTTCCTTTGCCAACATCTGAGCAGGGGAGTGAGGGTTAACCCTTGAACATAGCTATAGCAGGCAAATCTTTCGAAACCAGTTTATCCCAGTTCCAGTAACTACACAATGTTCAGTGCCTGTGAGATGCAAATATCGAGTTTATGATTAACTGTGTTAAAATTCCATGGAACTGCAAGTCATTTTATTTGTTTGTATAGTGAAATTGAGACAATGCACCCTTTCCTTACTATGCTTTCACTTTAATAACATTTAAAAGAAAATCTTTCACTGGATGCATGTGCTATATCCTTATATGTTTGAAGAGCTTTCTTCACATCCTTTAGTTGGAAGGGGAGTTAGTTAGCACACTCTCTGCCAGGGAATATGCATGTCTGATGCATGTGTGACCAGGAGAAATATCATTCTAAGGAATATGGGGAATAGAATAAGCAAATATTTAACATTGACCTCATTGGAAGTCAGCTGGTTCCCGCTACAAAACTCGCACTGTGGAGAGAGACTCTTTCTAAGCGGGAAAGAGAGAGGACTTCAGAGGCCTGCGTTATTCCTCTGGATTCTGTCAGAATCTTTCAGCAGTTTGCCTCTCCAGGTCTCTCAGTCATGATGCTAAGGAGGCTACCCTTCTTGGAACAGTGTAACACTATGAAGATGAATACATTCCTGTTCATGAGGGATTCCAAGTTTCAGTGGTTATGTCTAGAGATGAAGACTCGGCAATTTATTAGTGATGCCATAAAGGGAGATCTTGGATATACCAGACTATGTACCAGGCTATTGTACTAGCACTTATCATGCTAATTAAACTTGAGGGGCACAGAAGTTCAGCCTTTATCTTTGGAGTTCTGGTGCATTAGCATTTGAGATGGGCTGTCCATATATGTTAGCCCTAATTTTTTCCAGGTGCCTTTAACTCGGCAAAGATTTCATGTTTCTTATGGCATGTTGTTCCCAGATTAAAGCACATGTACATCACTTTTTCCAGGACAAGGGGCCAATGTAATTCAGTTCTGTGGGTGTTTGCACTGAGGAGCTTCATCTGCCTCTTACAAACCAGACTACTCAATCTGGAAGGTGACCATGTGATCAGTATCACAGGCACTGCAGTGAGGCACAGTGACATGAAGCTGGCACCTCATCACCCCTGTATAGGGTTACTGTGCAACATTGCATTAGTCAGAATTAATGACTTGATTTATTTAGAAAGAAAAACCTTCTCCCAGGTTTCTCCCATGCCCTTTCAGAAATGGCTTTTAGCAGCTGGCATTCTGCATCTGTGGGAGGAAAGGATGAGAAGAATTGTAGTGACTTTAGCAGGATTTATTCTGTGGCTTGCCAACAGAGCTCAGTAACCCATAGCAAAACAGTCCTGAATTTCAAAGGAGTGAGTCTCTCCTTGAACCGCTCCCTAAGACAGTGAAAGCCTTGGAGCTGGAGTTGTGATCTCCAGGAAACTCCATCACTGCTCTCATGCCCTGCAGGAGATCTTTCTACTTACATGCAGACATATTAACAGGCAGCAATACCTCTTGCAGTCACCCCAGTGGTGGGAATCAGTCCCCCACTGATTGAGACAGGTGGCTTTATCATGCACCCCCACACACAATGCAGAACTGCCTCTCCAGGGCATACCTGAGGGAAACACCTACCGGGGCTGCCAAATCTGGGGGAAAGAATAGACAAAGGCTTTCAGTCAATTTCTGTACTAGGAGATTGCAGCATTGCTACTGAAATGGATTGGATGTTCTGTTCTTTTTGCCAAGTATATAATTTAGTTGGTGGTCTTGATGGTCTAATATAAATGGGAGACAGGCACAAGATCTGTAGATCTGAGCATTCTTGCATATGGACAATAAGAGCACAGGAAACATGTTCTTGGATCACAACACAGGAAACACAGGAAAATATGTTAGTATTCCCAAAATTTACAAAAGAAGAAAAGGGGTGAAGAAGAAAAGGAAAGAGGTGGAAAAAAGGGGGGGAAAGCAAGAAGTTCCAACTTCATAGGAAATGATACAGTCACTTTGCATATTTTTTTCTCCAACATACATTTGATTGTATTTATTTGTTTTTTATATTTATAGATGGCCTGCAGTGGTCCTTTGTGTCTTTAACCATTCTGTGATTTCACAGGACACTTCAGGCTCTCAGAGACCTCAGAACTTGTGTAGTTTAGCCTACTGTTCAAACCAAAACCACGTAAGTGATCAAACCAAGTTTCTATAGGCTTTAGGGCTTTTTTGTCCCTTTAAAGCTGTTTCTTGGTCAATCAAGTGTATTTCATGAATTGAAACTACTGTTATAACTATCATTGTAACCATTCTATCATCTAGACTAGCTTTAAATGTTCCTCAGAATGGTGCCTGTACCTCTTCCTTTACAGACTCTTCAGAGATTCATCACATTCTGGCAAGAAGTTCATCTGGCTCAGTTTTGTCCTGATGATGTTGAAAAATATACTCCAGTTATAACACACTGTCATAGTCCTGTCACCATGTCATTTCATCTTCTAAACTGTACCTCATATCTCTTTTCACATCTCCAATAATACTGTAGGTAGAGGCACCAAGGCACCACAAAATCCATTGTCCACAAGGATACGAGTTGAAAGAAAGAAGCCACCTGTTCATGTGCAATTGTGTGCATTAAAAAAATAAGAGAAGCAAATTCCCCTGAAAATAATGGTTAATTATATGTGAGTCCAACCATTGTTAAATATTACCTTCAGCATTTTTCTCCACATACCATAGTTGCATAAAACAGATTCCATTCCCAGCGCCAGGTCTCATCCTTCGAAAATCAATGGCAATGGAGGCAGGTAAGCCAAGATATGTTCATGCATGGATTCTTTGAAAGATACAACAAAAAAGAAATTATACTAGAACTCAAAGGCATATCAGCCATCTCACTATTCCAAACATTCATCACATAAATACTGTAACATATGAATTTGATGTGAGTTTCTAATGACATAATTCTTCAGGGAATGTGATTTGTTTATAATAAGAAATACACGATGTGTCATAGAATCCTGGTGTAAAATAATTTGGTATGCAACTTCTAAGGCAGGAACATAATGTTCCTATTTGCTGTCACTGAACTGTCATTATTTAAATAATGAAAAAATGGGGAAAGAAGGGGAGAGAGACTAGCAATGACCTATGAAGCACCATTTGGTAACTATAACTATTCTTTGAGATGCAAGTTGAAAACCACAATCTGTGTATAAAATGAAGATTACATTTTAAAATCATCTTCAAGATCAGATTTCAATAATTTAAAATTCAGAATGAATTCCTATTTTATAAATAGGCATATTTTATATATATATATAATAGAATAGAAGTGACCATTTACAATATTTGAAAATTAACAAAAGCTTTAAACTATACCATGTTTTTGTGTAGAGAGAGCTAGTAGAAAGAATTATTTGCTATTCACTTCTGACAGAGTAGACTGTTAGTAGCCAGGCTAGCAGATTCAAAAATTCACCTTCACTGGATTTTTTAAACGCCCTGTTAACATGAACTCTAATTCCCAGTCATGGGTTTCACAGCCTGGTTGCCTGGGAGCAGAGGAAGGAGCCCAAGAGTGCAGTGATGCTCTGATGATACCCAGCCCTGGGGCTGGCTCAGCTCTTGGGTGCTGCATTTGCCTATTTAAAATCAGCTCCTCTTTACTAGTACCCAGTGGTGTCACTGCAAGTAGCTACATCACCTGGCATTTTTCAAATTGTTTCAACTGCAAATTTTATAGACAGATGAGTCCCTTGGATGTAGGTATGAAAATAACAAATCTCCTATACGAAAGAACAATAAATCATGACTCAAGTGACTCACTCCATGCACAGAGGATGGAAAATGAAAGAGTAAGACCTTGAATAAGAACTGACTGAGACCTGAGTGAGACCAGTACTGAGATAATTAGCAAAGGTCTTTTCATTTGTACATTAATGAACCAGAAGATCAAAGAGTTTGGCTAGGCCTGTAACCACGACTGCAACATTGTCTTGCTATGCAATAATGAACTCATTATTAGCTGCTTTCATAAATTACATGTGGTAGACTATTTTATTTTTAATACTGTATATAAAGCACAAAAACAACTACAATGTTGTTTTAGAAAATTTTAATTGCTAAGCATGCACTTTCATGTAATAAGCACATTCTTACTTTCAGCTGATTGCTGCTACCAATTTTGTCCTTTCACAGGGAATTCCCTGACAGGTGGCAAACATTCTCTTATTTTGTGGAAGAAAGGGGAAATAAGTGACTGAATGACCAAAGTGAACTTGAAGTATGTTGCATCACTTGAGAAAAATCTATAAAATCTACCTCAGAGGTAGGAAAAACAGATTAACGTGGTAAGATTACGTAAGATTGAGAAAAGTAAATATTCTAACAATCAAGTTCACCCTGTCTTTTTGTGCCAGCATGTTTCTGCCATTTAACATATTAGGGACAGATATGTCTGGACCCATGACCGCAGAGTTGATGTTTAGCTTGGGCTAAACATGATGTTTAGCTTTATGTAAGGCTCTGGAGTCGATCTTAGGAAATCTGGAATGTTTTTCTCTTTCTACTGTAGACTTTCTGCCACACTGAAGGCAGGTTATATGATATTTAATTTTCAGGTCTGGAGCTGTAAAGCACTGTATCATTTTACACAGTTGCTGAGATAATAAATGTATAAATGTTCACAATCATATGAAAATGTTCACAAAATGCTGAGAAAAGTTTACAAGCATGCATCTGGTTGAAATTTCCAGATAAAATCGCAGCAGTTCATGAAGGAAGTTGTCGACTGTTACTGTTGGCAGTAAGATGTGATATGGAGAAAAACTTTGTCACAAATGGACAAGTTATTATTATGTGGGCATGTTAGTATATGCTCTCTTTTAAAATGGCAAGAAAGAAAGGTATTTTATCTGTTGGCAAAGTTTCTGATGCAAAAATGATATATGTATTCACATTTATTTATGATCCACTCAGAAGATCTGACACTGCTGGGGAGAAGTTTAAGCTTAGGCATTAAGCCATCAGTTGCTACAGTAACAGCAATTATTCACTGCTCTGGGACATAGGGTAAACCTGACACATTGATTGCCACCCCTCCTCTCCCCCCCACCCCCTAAATTTTTTTACTTAATGGTTTACCTTCAAGTCGATGATCGGATGATTCACAGCTCAGATGAAAATAAGGGCGAGAGAAATCCCAGTATCGAACAGTTTATTCAAAAGCCCTTCTAGCCTGGAAATCATCCACAAGGTAACATTTTTTCATGTGCTTCATTAATTTGAATAGCTCTGCAAACTTTTGTCAACCCCCACAGTTCTCACCAAGTATTCACCAAGGCTTTTGTTTCCAGCATGACTATTCATAATGTCTTATTCATCTGTGACCTCAGTAACATGTTATGGTTGTTTTTCTCCCTAACTGGATGACATGAATACCCACAAAGAAGAAGGCTGCAGGAATGCTTCCACCGAAAACACTCGTGCATGTCAGAGCATGTCATTGCAGAAGTGCAGCTAGGTGGATGTTTATGGCTTGTCCCTATTTCACAAACACCATAGTAAACAAAATGGCAAAGCCAAATGCAAAGCCTAGCAAGTACGGTCCTGGGTTGTTATTAAAATATATGTTCCCAGAGCTTTTTGGATGACTTCAAAGTTCCCTTGAGAAAGACATGGAGAAACTCATCATTGCTCCATTAATGTGCTGCATTAAGGACCTGTACAGCACAGTTTTGGTGTGCTCTTCTTATGTCCTCGAGAGGAAAAGGGATGTGGTTGGGAGACCTTCAGCTAGATGTAGTTCCCCAGGAAATGCTCACAGCCTCTAAAAGATGCGTCAGCCATAGGAGCTTTTATGTCCCCGTGGGTGCCAAGGGGACCAGTGCCAGTGCTGCAGAGTGCCTTCTACACTGCCTTTGGAAGTCTTTCGTGAGGATTTTAGTGATGAATAAGAACTTGGTCTAGACATTGTGCTTTTTTGCTAAACAAACAGAAAGTTTACTGTAATGTCTATTAAAAAAAAATAAAATAAAAATTAAAGAGCAAGAAAAGAGCCTCCTAACACCTAACACCCAAATCTACATGCTGGGGGCAAAGTCAAAAGACAAAGTCAGAAGATGAGTGCCATCAGCTTCAAGGACACCAGCAAACGATACATGGCTCCATGCCAGGAGCACTGCCCATCTGAGCTGCATAGCTGGAGGCTTTCTGGAAAACACATTCTTCTTTTGACACTTCAGCTCTGAATCACAGCTGTTCCTTGGTAACCTTTTGGAGGCATAGTCTTCTCCTTCCTCAGAGGGTCCTGCTTCACCCCACTCCAGCACAAGCTTCTCTAGCCTGATAATTTTGGTGTTGAGATAGAACTAAGATGTTAGGTTAACCTGCCACTCTCTTTGTCAGTGCAAGACTATGTTCATTATATTATGTGAGACTATGAAACATCAAAAACTGTTTCTCTCTGTAACTTTTAGCCCATTAATAATCACTAAGAATGAAGAGTACACATTGCTCCAGCACAGCAATGGAGTTATGCTTCCACTGTCCCCGTTTGGCTGGTGCAGGGAGGAAACAGAATCTTTAGACCTGTTCCAGATCTTAACATTGCCTTTTCTTCTGCCTGCCCATGCCTGAAATTGGTAATGAGAAAGCTATTCATTCCTTTGCTCTCAATACAAAGCATTGTATTAGCTTGCTGTCACTTTGAGTGCTAGCTTATCTCTCTCCACCTGCAATTACAATGTCTAAGGAAGGGCAGCACATTCTTAAACTTGCCTTGAGATAAAACCATTTTTTGTTGGATTAACTCTTCTGCACACACACTGCACAATTTGCGTTCTTGCATCACAAACAAGTATTTCCTGCAGTCGTGTTGTCCCATCCCCATCACAATTGCGCTGTTTCTAAATCAGTTTTCACACCACCACTCAATACTCAATTTGTCCTCTGGCAAAAATCATTCCCAGAGACGTGAATCAAGCCGTTCCGAATGTGAAAGAAGAAATACTTTAGTGACAAATACTCTAAAGGTTTGTTGTTCTTTTTTTCTCTTGGGTAGTGAATCAGTTGAGAGCATAAATTCTTCTAATAATTTTCCTTCTCCTAGAAATGCATCATACTATTAAGGCAGCTGGAGAGTGAAAATGAGAACACTCTTCTGAAGTGTTTCTGAAATGAAGCAAACTTTTAGATAGAAAAAGACCAAAGTGAAATAGGCTTTTCAATCCATACTAACACGCTGATCTTGAATCATAACATTTACTGTCATTAATCCTTGAAATATTTGGCACAAAGACACAGAATGGCTGTATCATTAATCATAACTGGGGGAGCATATCTTTGCATCTTTTCGCTTAAAAGTGGATCTGACCGCGAAGGTTAGAACATCCAGGCATTTGAAAATGTGAGACATACAAACCTCACAACAGAGGACATGATCTGATGTATCACCAAGACATCAAGGAAAATTAAGCTCAGGATGAGTCTCAAGGTCTGTGCAATCAGTCACCATTCCTGCACATGGGCAGACTGTGAAGAAGCTGTTTGGATTCTGCTGCTTGACTGTGAGTAAAGTATAATGCTTTTTGCTATTAAAATTAAATATCTACAATTCCACATAAATAAGACAGGTAATGAAAAAACATGTAATTATTAAAAAAAAAGTAAAATGTTCACAGTTGAAAACTTTTTTTCCCACTAAAGAGTGGAGGGAAAAAAAAGAAAGAAGTAGAATGGAATTTTAGTTCAGCTTTTAGCAGAAGTCCCAACTGTTTTTAAGCTGGGTCTTGATCTATGGATGTAAGGACTTAGGTGAATTAGCAACATCCAGCAGGAGAGAATAGGATGCAGCAGTTACAATGCTTAGGTTTGTTAGAGTCGTCTGGTTTCACTGATGTTTTCTTTACTCATTTTAATTCTCTTTTAAATCAGCTGTTGTTACAGAGTCCCTAAAATGCATTATGGAATTGCAAGCTAAAGCCAAGGCATACCCATTCAACAGTGACTCACTGTGCAGCCTGGGCAAGTGTCTGTCTCAGTTCAGGAAGAGGTGAATGGGGCAGTGATAGTTCTCAGTCTCATAAAACACTTCAATAACTTCCTGTGAAAAGGAGTAGCTCTGTTGCTACAATCTCTTAACTGCCTCCTTCCTAGCCCAGTAACATAGGAAGACAAAGGATGAAAACCATGCAGAAAACAAACTCCTCCTGCTCAGCACGCATTTATATCAGATGTTGGAACCCATAGCTATCTCTTCCTGACACATCTGGTAAGTGTGTCTCCTCCACAAGTCGAATAATGCACCATCATGGGGGAGTGGGAGGTAGGGTGGGGACTGACAGTAGGATAAATAGACTGAGAGGGAGAAAGAAATTAAGGAAAAGCCTTACAGCAAAGTATATGTTCAGTTGTTTCAGGAGTTTCCTTAATGAAAAGGGCAGAGAGGAGGGCTATAGAGGGCTATGAGCGGGTTGAGGATACTGGCAACTGAAGGACAGGGCTGCAGCTGGCCCTGCTGTGTCCACTAAGCATCCAGGGGCTGGAGGCTTGTCAGGTCCCAAGAGCCTTACTTGTGGGTCAATGCCTTTACTATTCTGTGCAATATCACTCCATACATCTAAAATGGCAGAGAAAAAGTAATGGGGTTTTATCTAAACTTTTATACATTTAGTAGAGATAAAGAAGCTTTTACAACATCCTTTCCTGGCTGTCTTCCTGGTCCTAGATAAAAGTGGAAGTTACAAGGGTACTTGGGTGATCTGCTCAGGGTGAGCCAAAGTGCCTTGGCTCTAGCTGGTGCAAGATCAAACCCTCCATAGGGAGCAGTGTCAAGGTAAGAGCAGCAAGTGCACTGGAAAACACAGGATGCAGACACTGCAGAATCAGTGCTGTTTCCTGCTTGACTCAGCCTTTGTTTTTAATTTGGTATTGTCATACACTTGTTTACACTGATACAGACCTAGTCTGGGGAAACCAATCCATGATTTCCAAACAGCCAACACATTCCATCAGGGGTCATAATCCCACGCTTGATTGATACATCATGGCCTATAACAGTCATGCCAGTGTGTGCAATTGCACTCATTTCTTGGTCTGCTTGTCTCAGACAGTGCCACAAAGGTGAATGTGAATGGTGGCAACAAAGCATTGGGCTGTACTGATGCAACGTGATTGGACTCAGCTGCAATATCACAGTTTCATAATGCAGAAGGCTTTGAAGAACCAAACAGACCCCAAATATCCTGTGAAGCACAGGTGGAGGTCAGAGCAGGGAAAGCAGTGCTGGCCAGAGGGATGCACGCAGAGCAATGTGTCTAGGAATACAGGGTGAGTAGAGACAGATGCAGAGGGTCTGATACAGACAGGCATTACTCGATAAAAAGAACAACCTCAGGACAAGGGAAGGAGCACCATCTGGTGGAAAACAGGTCAAAATTAAAAGCACTGATTCTCCTGATCTTTTATTTATCATGACCTGGCAAAGAACAAAGGAATTACTATCACTTCTAACTCACTTTGTACAACTCTGGGAACCACTGATTTACTCTTCATGGAATATCAGATCTGTCTCAATGTATGTAATCTGTGCAGCTCATCACATGACATAAAAATGAGTCTGTGAGCCTGGGGAAGCTTGAAGTTTTAGGATGGTTTTGATCTGAATTCTTAAGCAGAATCAGATCCAGGTATGACATGTTTTGTTTTTTTTAAAAAAAGTCTCCTCTTTTCTCACTTGACCATTTCCATTGAACCTGTGGTGTCCTTGGGACTCCTATTCATGCGTCAAATATAGTTAAAACTGGTTAATAGCTAAAAAAGGTGCAAGGAAGCAGACAGAAAAATGCACATGAACTTAGACACACACAGCCTTTCTTAGGAAACAAGAGTGCAAAGAAGCCAGATGTGAGCCATTAGCTCATCTCCTTTTTTTGCAATGGATGGATCTCAGTCTAGTGATTGCATAGAATTTCTGCAAGAGTATTCAACATAGCAGCTAAAGGATATCAAGCAGCTATTTGGTATACAATTCAGAAGAACTAAGTACAACATTCATTAGAATTAATGGAATGAGTTAAAAATCAGGTCAATTCCACTGATTCTGTAACTTGGAAAAGAGAAAACATGTAGCAGTAGTTTCAGAGTTTAATATTGAGCAAACACCATTTAAAGTTTCTGCAATAGCGAAGATCCAAGGGTCACCTGAAAAGAAACTTCAGAATCAGCAGCTTTGCAAATTACATTAGAAGGAGGCTGTACCAAGTTTCTTAAATTGTTTCCTCAATTGAGGTCAGTTTCTTTCCCTCCCTTTGATTTTAACAGCATTTAGCTCTCTTGTACTCTGTTCAGCAATTTGCTTACTCCCCCTTGATGGGAAAAGTGAGAAAACTCATTGACTGCAATAAACACAGTTTTATAGGTAAAGCAAAAGCTGCACACACAAGCCAAATAAAACAAGGAATTCATTCACCACTTCCCATCCACAGGCAGGTGCTTGGCCATTCCCAAGAAAGCAGGACTGTGTAACAGCTACTTGGGGAGACAAACACCCTAACTCTGAACATGCCCCCCTTCCTTCATCTTTTTGTGCATTTATGTGTGAGTATGATGGAGCCTGACCAAAGGTGGGGTCAGCTGTCCTGGCTGCATCCTCTCCCAGCTTCTTGTGCACCCTCAGACCACTCGTGTGGGTGGGGAGCAGTGAGGAGCAGAAAAGCCCCTGGCCTTCTGTAAGCACTACTCAGCAGTAAGGAAAGCATTCCTGTGGTGTCACAACTGTTACCAGCACAAACCCAAACTCAGTCCCATGCCAGCTACTATGAAGAAAATTAACTCTATCCCAGCCAATACCAGCACAATGCTCTTTCATGTAGAAGAGAATATTACACAGACAATATTTAGTCAAATACTGAGCTATGAAGGTTGTCCTTGATAAAAGGGTTAATGATGCTACACACTCTTAGATTTGCTCATAAATATTAATGATACCCAACTCTGCACATACAGTGTCAAATCTACTTGTAGTTGCACTCACCAAAATTGTATTGACAAATAAATACATGGTTGTCCAAGCTATCTGTATCTCACCATCTTACCTTTGCTGTTTACCATGATGGGAACCACTTACACAATAGTAACAATTGCACAAGGAAACAAGCACTTCTGTGTTTTCGCAGTTCTAACAGCAGACATAAGCAGTCCTTTAAAATCTACTCTCTAATTTGGTTTAGGGATGTTTCTTTTGCACTTGTGTATTCCTTCACTAAAAAAACAAGGCCTCCTCTTTTTTTGGTTGTTTTTTGGTTGTTTTTAACTGGCAAATCACAGTTCAATGGATGAAGTATTCTCTTACCTGGATTATAATCTTGGACATCATCTGCTGTAAGAAGCTGTTTTCCCATCCTGCTATTACCACTTAGCTTCACATATTTGAACCAAGTAGAATTTGTCACTGTCTGTTTTGACCAAGAATGTCATTTCACATAATATTCCTTTGAAGTTAATATATTTTCACAAAATATTACAAATTTAGACAAAAGGGAATTTTCTGGAGGAAAAAATGCTGCCATGGCAGATTCCTCACCAGCACTGCATTCAAGTACTTAGGAAAAAATGCAATGAGTATCTAAAAAAAATTTCCTAACCTCTTCCTAGGAACTCGGATCTTCTGTCTCAACAAGGAGTCATAAAGAGGGTGGTTAACCCTTGAGCTACATTCCTCACTGACAGTGCTGACCTATCCTGTGAAGGATACAGGACACAGGGCCCCTACTAGGGGCCATGCAGCTTACACCACATCTGTCAAGCATATTCCAAGGAGAAATTTCCAGAAGTAAAAGTGAACCCAGACCTGGAGCCAATGCTAAGAGAAGTAAGAATTTGAACTCACTTGCTGAAAGTATTTCATCAGTCCAGCCTGAGACCCATGCCTGCCTGGGTACATTTAATGTAGTCATCTTGCTTTTTTGCAGGTAATTGTGGGTTCAAGATATGTATGTGTCCTCCCAGAGATATTCTCTTCTTTTATTGTTTTTATTTTTAAATGGAAACAGAATTTAAACAAGGAGCTACCTTTTCCCACTCTGCAGTTAAATGTCAAGGCTTGGTAAGTTTAAGATAAGTACATTTTGGTTTAAAACTTCAGGCTTCAAGATTTGTATGTAATTATGTTATGATCTCAGTGAACACAGACTGTTTGCTTATTGCATCCTTTATTGAAAATTCTCTATCCAAATTGAGTTTGAGGTTTCTCATTGCCACAAGATATATAATTCTTTCCTTGACCACACTCTTATTCTTCTGTTTGTTGTTCGGGATTTTTTTTCCGTAACGAGCTAATAAGAGGGATAGTTGCAAAATGAGTGTACAGGTTTCATGTAAAGCTACTGCAGATAGTCAGTTGAAACCATTTGTAGCTAATTGATTAAGATACATGACAAGTTTCAGATCAGAGTTCCATTTTCTGAAGTAGTTACATGAATTGGCAGATAGATAGATAGATAGATAGATAGATAGATAGATAGATAGATAGATAGATAGATAGATGACAGAATTTTAATGGGAGGTATTCAGATCCCTGGAGCTCTAGAACACTTGACAGCATCCTGAATGAGCAGAAAGGAGCCTTTGCCATTGATAATTCTCCATATTTTATCCTTGTTCTATAGGCAATTATAAACAGGAGTTTTAAGCAACTTGAGGTACCCAAACCTGCTTTCTGTTGAGGTTTACAAACAAATTCTCCTCTGAAATTTATAGGTAATGGATGGTTACTGTATTTATTTCAAGAAAAATATTGAAATGACAGGTGAACCACTTAGATGATACCTACCTTTCTATACTTAATAATGCACGTCTTAAAGGAGTTGATTTATCTTAGTGGCAATGACACTCTAAAATGTATCTCATCATGTGTCTAAATGAAGGACTGCAGCCACACTAGGTACTAAAGACTTTTTCTAGGCACAATTTACAAATAAAGGGATTGTTTTTATTTGAAAACTGAAATGGCCATTAGAAGTCCATTAAATGCTAGAGATTCCTTCCAAAAGGTAATGTTCACAGTTTTACAGGGGAATAATAATAATAATAATAATAATAATAATAATAATAATAATAATAATAATAACTGAGGACTAAAAACTGAAGCAAGAAGGATGAGTGGTCCTTGTGGCTGTAAAGTTTACACTGTTGAACATTGCAGAAACACTATCTGATAACAACTGTATCCCACTCTCATATGCTGTCTAATCTATGTGACAGCTGATGCTGTCGTAATGCAGGCTCTTGGTTATCCCAAAGGGAAATCTGAAGGTTTGAAAACACCATTGAACACCCCAACAGTAAAAATGTACAAACACACTTTCCTCATTTTCTAGGGGTTTGGCAGGCACACAGGATGGCAGCTCCTCATTGCTCCCTGCCTCTGCCTCCCAGGGCAACTCCCTGGCAGCTCTTCCCTTACAGAAATGTACAGACACTTATTAGAGCAAATGTTCTTCAAGCATGACAACTGATTACTATCTGACTTGGCTTTGGTACAGCCTGAGCGTGTTAAGACCTGACAGTATTTCAGTGTTGTAAAAGGAATTCAATGTGCAGTGAGGACATGCCTCCTAAACTTCACTAAGATTTGGTTTGGGAGAGATCTGCAAGCCAGCATAACAGAAAATTAATGCATGGTAATTGGAGGAGTAGAGCATGTGTAATCCTAGCTGAGTTCATAAAAAAAGAAAAACATAGCAAATGTTGTAGAAATTAACATTGTACTTGTTAGCTCCCAGTTCCACTCCCTGGCTTTCTTGCTGACCTCTGACTGTCATCTATCTATTCAGAAAAGTGGACATGAATTAGTTAAGTGTGTGAAGTTGTTATGTATATCCTAAAGGAATTAAACCTCTAATTCAGTGCTCTCATATAGCCTTAAATCACTATAGCCCAGTCCTCAAGAGTAAAATGATGATATTTAGCTTTCTTTTATCAAGCATAATTTATCCTACTCTGGCTGTCATTCTATCTTCTGTCAAGTTTTTGCAGAGCTCTAGTCATATACTCTTGGATTCTGATCCTTTCAGAATGTGAGGTGAGTGAGCAAGATGTGAATCCTTTTGAATGCAGAAGGAAAGCCAAATGCCCCTTCCCCAGTGCCTCTTCCCTGCCCACCCAGACTAAGCAAATGTTCTTTTGGGATGTGTGGAGGTTTAACAATTGTTCTTCATGCATAACAATATGCATTTATCTGTTAATCCTTTATGCTCTATTCCTGAAATGTCAAAAGATTGTTTGAGCCAACAACATCGGCAGCATTAAGATTTCTGTACTGCCCAACATTCCTGAGGAACAGCAGACTCAGAAATGTTCATTTCTTTCTGGAAGCTGTCTATTTAAGGGTTAGTTTCAGCTGACTGTTGCACCAGTAGCTTTCAGGGTCATTTCATGGAGAAATTCAACAAAATGAAACAGAAAAACAGCCTTAAGTAACCTTTCCAAATAGTCATCGACTCCCATATGCTTCTTCACAGAACAAATTACTGCTACCTCAATTTTCAGGATTAAACCAAAGCAAAATGTCTAACGTGTGCACTTCTACAAAGAAAAGCATCACAAGACAAGAAGTCAGGCACCAGTGTCCTGGTTGCTGCTGCTCTCAGTGGTCCCTGGGCTGTACTTCAAGTTGTCCTTCTCTGTGTTCCGAATGCAACACGCATCCCTCTGAGCTCCCTGAACATAGTTTGAAAGGGCTTTTGAGGTACCACTTTCTTCCAAGGAATTAATATGCAGTCTTAATGGCTTTAGGAAGAAGAAAGTCTCCCAATGGAAAGAGGCCTACTTATGTGACCCACCACCTAGACAGCCTAACTTGGGCAGAGCAATCGGTCTTTTCCTGTTGTGTCCTCCTGCTGGATTTCAGTCAGGCTGTGTGAACACTTTGCCCTTCTGTCTTGTACTGCGGAAGGTGACAAAAAACTTGTAGAACTCCAACTTATGAATGGTTAGTTCCATCCATTTGCAAGTCCCGTGGTGATCACAGAGTCTTGCAGGATTTAGTAATTCTCATACCTGAGTTTTTCAACTTGTACCTCAAGTCATGAACATTTCATGAGGTTAGATTACTATCAAGAGAAAAGCCTAAGAAAGATTTTGTGCTTGTAAGAGAGCACCAAACACCTTGTGTTTCTCACATATGGACAAGAGAGGGAAGAGTTTATTTAACTGGAACAGTTCACAGGTCTGTGGTTGAGACATATTTGCTTTTCTGGTCACTAAAACATATGAGCTGCCTTTGCAGGCAGTGGCAAAGGCATACACAGGTTTGTGTAGCAACTAAAAGGTTACTTTTCTGTGCCTTTGAGTTTCAAGGATTTTGAAACAGGTTCAAACATTTTCTGAAGTTTCATCTTTCATTGACTCCCTTAATCCCCCAAGCTTGGCACCATTTCTCACTCATGTTTGTATTTTTATCTCAAGTTTCTCGCTTGAGAGCTATATTGTTTAAACCTGAGGCTGTCAGTGATGGTGCATCTGGGAGTTTTGTTACACATTTTCCAGCAGCTTCCCTTGATTTGGGATGTGTGGGTGTGTGTGAGGGGGCTGTGTGCTCAGGGAGGATGCGCATGAACCCTGCATGAGGCTGATCACATTCATGGTAGTTCATTTAGCTCTGCATGTTTTGTCACTGGGCCTAAATGCCCATGATCTAACATGCCAAGTAGTTCCAAGAAAATCTCCAGCCTGTTACAGCCCTCTGGATATTATCCACTGCTGTCTTTTCCAGTGGGCAGTGATGAAGAACTCTGAGGTCAATTAAGAGAGACCTCAAGGCATGGCTGAAGGGTCTGGAATGCAAACCATTGTTTGGTGTTCTCCTCAATCCTGCCAGCTGCAGGGAATAATGAAGGTAGAAACAGGAAAACCACACAGATGCCTACAGCCTCACCTGGCTCTGAGCCTGCTGTTACCAGCAGAATTTTTGATCACAGGTCAGTTTACATGACACTGAGCTTTCTGGCAACAGACAGAAAAAAAAAGATCTTTGCTCAGGAGTTAGCAGGTAACCCAGATTTGAAGAGGGGAGGAGATAAAACTGGGATCAATATGCATAACCACCACAATTTCTGCTGGTTTTATTTTCTATCCACCAAAATATTTCCAAGTATTCTGCCTATCCTCACTAGGACCCAGTCATCCTTTCTCATGGACCATGATGGAGGCATGCAAACCCAACAGTGTCTCTAAAACTTGCCTAGCACAGAGGGCTTCAACCAAACCTGCCACAGGGCAAACTGCTCATCAGACCAGGTTGCTCAGGGCCCCATCCAATCTAGCCTTGAACACTTCCAAGGATCGGAGCTTAGACTTTACAAGGGGGAGTCAAGCTTCCAAAGCTACAGAATCTGCAAAGTGTAAATTAAAAAAGAAAGGTATAGCTTTGTTCAGACTTACCTAAAGCTCCAATTTCATGCATTATGCCCTTCTAGGCTCTGGTGAGTAGAAACAAAAAATTTGGCCTCAACTTAAGAAGATTAAATGTATTTTTCTAAGACATAGACAGATTTGTTAAACCAAGATATCTATTGTGTGTACACATCTCTAAATCAGCCTTTCATATTGTCCCACATTTTTTTAAACAGAAAAGTGAAAACATTTTCAGGGAGCATCAAATGATGAGTAGCACCAAATGCATACAGATGATGGTCCCCAGGTCAGAATAAATATGAAATTCTTTACCTTTGGATCCTTGCTTTACTTGCTTTCACCCGAGATCCTTACTTTTATGTAGAGGTTGTAGTGAGGTGGGTGTCAGTCTCTTCTCCCGAGAAATAAGTGACAGGGTGAGAGGAAATGACCTTAAGTTCCACCAAGGGAAGTTTAGATTGTATATTAGGAAAAATTTCTTCACTGAGATCTTCTTCACTGGCTGTGAAGAATTGGAACAGGCTGTCCAGGTATGTGATTGCATCACCATCCCTGGAGGTATTTTTAAGAGCTGTAGATTTGGTGTTTAGGGACACAGTTTAATGCTGGACATGGCAGTGCTGGGTTAATAGTTGGACTTGATGATCTTGGAGGTCTTTTCCAGCCTAAATAATTCTATGATCTCCTGTGTAGATAGGCATCTTCTTGAATATTGGCCATCTAGACTTCTGAGAGAAATAAGCACTTTTATTTTGCCTTTTTAATGGGCCTTGTATATTGAGAGATTAAAGGTATTTTTAAATGGTGATAATTTTTACAGCATTAAGTTGGTCTCTTCTACTGTATTCTAACCCTTGAGCTGTCTCAAGGGTTAGATCGACCCTATTGTTTCCTAACTCCTCTGACCTTAACCTGTAGGGGAATTCCCATCATATTTCAAAGGTCAAAAACACACCCTTGATTTTCTTCCCTTTTAAAAAATAACAGAAGGTTGTGCAAAGCATTTTGACCCTCATTTCTGCTCACATGAGAAAAATGTATGTCACTCCACCTGATACTCTTTAGCAGGGATAGTTCTGCATACTTTTGTTTGTTGGAGCAGCTGCCCACTCACAGCATCTAAAACTGGGAGGTGGCTAATGAAGAAGAGTGGGATCTAAAAGTAGAACCATTTCACATCCTGGTGAACTGGATTTTGGGTTAAAAGACCAGTACCTGAGGGAAGTCCATGGCCCTGCTTCCTTTCTGTCCAGTAGAAGGCAAGAGAGAAAATATGTTCTCCCATAATCCAGTAAATCAAATTTCTTGAGTTAAAAAGTTCACAAAGTCTTTTTGGCATCAAAGTGAACCCAGCAAAGCACCCTTTTCTGTAGAAAAGAGAAAATCATGCTGTTAGGCTGGCTGGAGAACCAAAGTTTCCTTTCCAGTCCATCTCCAGCTACAAATGTAAGCAGCTGTTGCCAGACAAACTCGAAAAGCTCAAGTGCTGCCCATTCTTCACTACCAAAGCTCTAGTCAAGCTTTGTTTTTTTTCTCAGTGTTTCTTTCTGTAGTTTTAATTTTAATACTAAAAACATTCAGCACTGTCTTCTCACAAGAATTTCTGAGAGCAGAAAATGTGCAGCATGTGAATCTTTAACATACAGTGATCATTCCACATAAAGCCAAGGAGAATGCCAGTGGTTCCATCATTCTCCAGCCCCACCCTGTCTGGTGTAGACAATCTTTAGGATGCAAGGGAATGGTATCTCAGAGGAGACCTGGGAACTTGTTCAATAATGCAGACTTGTTTATATGTGTTCCTGGTTTCTTTTCACTTATGGACTCTCCTGTCTCTAGTCAGCAGCACTATTTCTGTGTGGGATTATACCAAGGAAAAAAAAATGTGGAAAACGTACCTTTTCAGGGGATGGAAAGCTTGTGGGAGTAGCTTCTACAAAAGTCAGCAAAGGCCTGGATAAATTCTGAGTGTGGCATGATTGTTATTTAGAGGATTTACATGTGTAGGGGTGAAGATGTGATGCAGTGTGTTCATGAAATCCTCTGCTACAATTGACCTTGAATTGTTGGGTTGTTGGTGAGTTCTGGATGGAGGCAAGAGGGTTAATCAGGTTTCTCTGCTTCTGTAGCTGAAAGAAAGGAAACTAGATTAGTATTTATGGTATTATCATCCCCACACTTCCTACATCATATAAGTCAAAGTCTTGGGTCACTCTTATGATGGTGAGTGATCAAAAAATAATAACAGGTTATAAACTAGGAAATATCAGATGAAGCCAGTTTAATAGACTGTGAACAAAGTCCACTTTTGCAAATCAAAATCAGAGATGAATCTGAATCTACATCAGATATATCTGAATATACATCTCACTGTGAAATTCTTCAGCGTCCATTTGCACACCCCAGCAGTACTTCTCCAAGCAGTCTGAGAAGCTCTGTGATTGACAATTTTATTAAAAACTGTGAAAGATTGTGTCGTGGACTGATCCAATGATAACTTCTTCCTGCTAATCCCAAAAGTTTAGTCAAATTTATTTAAATCTGTAGGCCTTTGTTCATAAGCTGAGCACTAATGTTCAGGAACTTCTGTGGAAAACCAAGTACACAGCATGGACTGGGGCTGACTTGAAAATTCACAAGTTCAGAAGCATATCTGTAAGACTGTATCAAAAGAGAAGTCTTTTCCCACATCCTAAAGAAATGAGGATTTTATTTAAACATCTGCATGGAGTAGCAGAGAAAGGAGAGGAAATCTCTTTTTTATGGCTCATTTCTTAGAGTTATACCTATACCTATACATTTTGCTCATACAGCCTTTGAGATCCCGTCTGTAGCATGCAGAAACTCCTTATTTATACAGTTATTGATGTTTACAAGGTTATGAACGATTTCCTGTCTGGATTATCCCACAGTTTATATGCTGCTTTATCAATGCAAAAGCCAGATTGCGAGAAATCAGCGGTTGCTTTGGTCAAGGTGATAAGCTGTTGCACAACCTTACATGTTTGGTCTCACAGACTGCAAACTGAGTTTCTGGAAAGATCTTTCTGCAACTGAACTGCCACAGTATATGTGCATTTTCTCTACCAGTAGAAGCAAATCCCATCATTTTGCCATTTCGAAAGAAATGTGAAGAGAGAAAGACAGAAGAAAGATATGCAGAGATTAAGGTATGCAGAAATTTAAAAAGAAGCACAGAGTAGAGAGATTAGTCAGTTGAAAGAGAGCCAGGAGAGTGCAGTGGGAGATGGAAGGAGGGTCCTCTAGGGCTAAAGCTTTGCCAAAAGGGAGGCTGTAGGCTTTAGTCACGTTTGTTAGCCATCATTTTGTGTAACAAGAGGTAATTCTCCTGGGACAATGTGCTGCTCTGAAATGGCTGGCTGGGACACTACACCTGGGTGGCCCTCAACCAGCTCCCTTAGCAGTGTTTCTTGGCATGGCCCCTGTTGTGCTGGGGAGGTAAAATGTGGCACTCCCTCTGAGTCACCTCTCCTTGTCTTCACACCATGCAACATCACCTTGCATCAGAGTTGCTTCTCCCTACAGCCATGTCACACCACCAGAGCAAGATGCATGTAACAGTAGCATGGTGAAACTCATGAGGCACATTGTCAGCACATAATGGAGCAAAGAAATGCCTCCACTGGTAGGGATACATGCCTATATTTTTTGCTCTTGATGTTTATGCAGGCATCCTCAAGAGACTGCTAATTAAGATAGAGGTCTGAGGCACAAAAATCAAAACTAATCCTATTTTATATTTTTTGAAAGTATCATATTATGTTACATGTATGGTTTTCATTCACCAATTCATTCTCACTACCTCTAGTGTCTCTGATCTATTGCTTCTAATCATGCCAAGCATCCTATCCATGAATTCTGTTCAAATCTCTTAATGATCATTTCAGACCTAAAAGCAGCTGCATCTGGGCTAGAACCCAGCAGGCTTTTGTGGGTCTAACAGGCATGGTGCTCAGGCAGAGATGTCACCTTGTGGTGGTTTCCTCCTGGGGGGCTGCTACCGGCAGGCTGCTTACCCCAGACCAACAGCAATAGTTGTGTGGGTCCCTCAGATCTGCTAGCTGGAAGCGTGGGTGAGGCTTTGGAATGAAAAGCAGGCTTCTGCCGTGGGTTTGAAAGGTGTTTATTGTTGCAGCTCCACGTGCAAAAGGCACAGCTCGGCCTGTCCTTCTCCCTTATGTACCCCAGGACCTAGCCTGAGGCCACAGGAGAATTCGGGCCAATGGATGGGAAGGGGTTGGGTGTTCTAGAAGGGGACACTCAGCAGGACAATTGAAGAGGGCAGGTGCTTGAGCACCTGGCCAAATGGGAGATGATTTCTCTTCAAGTTACCAGGGGTGATTGACAAGGGGCTCCCCTCTGGGAGATAACAAGGGGATCAGGGGATGGGTGGAGGGATTTGGGAAGGGACATACCAATATGATATAAATAAAATACATATAAAACTTGGAAAGGCCTAATCATGCATTGCAACCTGACCTCAGGTGAGAGCTGTTCATTTTCTAACACCTGCAGTGGTTTGCTGTGTGGCTTTAATCCAGTTACTTTTCTGCATCTTGGTCTTTGCCAGATGCAAACAGTGAGAACACTTCCTGGCCTTTGAGAGCTCTGAACACAATTTGATAGCTCTCTTACATGCTAATGTCACAAAAGAAGGAGTGAGACTCTCCTTAGTTAAGTGCTTAAACAGCAGGTTTGCTTAGGTGGTCCAAAAGTCACACTTGCATAAATCAACAAAGAGGAATTAGACAAAGAGGGAGAAAAACCAATACAGGATAAAGGTAAACTTTCTGTACTTGAGAATGCTTCTCCCCATGTCTCTGGGCCATGCTACAAAAGGGCTCTGTATAAGAACTTGAAAAACCAAACCAGCCTCTCTCTGAGGTGTTCCATATATCACAGTCCTGCAGGTGGCTTTATTCCTAAAGGGCTGGACTGTGGTGCAGTTGAAGCCTTCTGCTCCCCCTTGCTCCCAAGACCTACTTCTGGACTTAAGTGCTGCATCAGGAGTAATCACCTACCTAAAAGTAAGATCCATTTTTTTACTGAAGTCATTGTTTATAAAAGAGCTGTAGACTGCAAAATGCTTTTGCTGTGATGATTTTATCCAGCACTCAAGTGGTGTACTCCCTGCCATTCTCATTTCTGCATCACCAGTTTTCTCAATGATAAACAACTGACTTTGCTTCAATGAATTAATTGTGGAGACAAACATGAACCTCAACACCTTTTAATAAATTAACAATCTCAGCCTGTATCACTAAATCAGAAGAGATTGTAATGTGAAAACTAATTTATAGATTTTGTGAACACAGCACCAGATGGAGTAAAACTGAGAGCTGTAAAGCTCTCCTGTTGTTTGAAAAAAACATGCCTGACTCTTCCACTTTCTGTGTCTCCTACATGTATTTAAGCAGATATGTGCATACATAAACAGCACTGCTTAATGGTGAGATACTATTTGATGTGACCCAAACCAATCTCCCGTTTGCATAAAATGCATGAAAATATATTATCTTTTCTAATAATACTAATAATTACCAATAATTTCTGGAACATCCAGAGTTCTATATGGGATGTTCCAGAAATTAATGGTAATTAATAATATCTTGGCATATGGGTAAAATATGATTTTTCATTCCCAAATAACTTTTGCTGCCTGTAAGGCATGTGGTCAAACCTGCTGATAGGATTTGAAGCTGGCAGCTTTACCACACAAATCATGAGCTCAAATCTAGTCCTCAGCAGGGACTGAGGTTGCCATTCCACTTCACCAACAGTTTCCCAGGTTAGAGAAATAAGTTGTCCTCACAATAACTACAGAATCAAACACATGCCTAGTTCTAAGTTGTTGGGTTTTTTTAATCTAGTGGCTTTGGAAATTTTTCACACCCTTTGCTTGTAACAGTTCATCCACCTTCCCAGATATTATTTCAGCTTGATGATATCTACTTTCCATGGTTCAGGGATTCTGGATTTCATTCCAGAGGTTTTTTTTTGGAAAATCCTGTATATTGGGAGGCAGGTATAAAAAGTGAATGAAATACTTTGAGCAGGTTGTCTTTGCAATCATTCTTAAATTGTGTCTTTCCAGTGATCTGTGGAGATATTTTATTCTCTCCAAGATGGCAATTGGCTTTCATCTGCTTATTTCTGCCCACTGAGTTGGCAGCACCACACAACACACCACTCCAGTTATTGAGTACAAGTGTGAGATGTAGTTCCTGAACTGCTCTGCAACTTGGTAATGAAAGCAGTGACAAGGTAAATACACACTTGGCCTTGCATTTCCTGTGGGGAGTCCCAACTCTGTTTGAAGGAATTCATTCCAAATGTTCTGTTGTCAGGTCAGATCCATATTCAGAAGCTAAAGTAAGCACTGCTTGTTAGAAATCCTCTCCCTTCTAAACAGTTGGTTCAAATTCCTAAATGGTCCTGATACTCTTCTCTGCACTCAGGTTGAATCATTCAAGAGGCTCTGAAAAGGGAGAAGTACAACCCACTCATGTTAATGAACCAAACTTTTGGACAGAACCAGGAAAAAGTTATGACTGCATGCATCATTCTTCTCTTTCAAAGCTACTTTTGCTCTTTACATGACAACACTGCAGTTCCTATGGAAAAGACCTTGCCTGCTAAGACAGTTTGAATAATAACAGTAATTTCCACATGGCTTCTGATGATGCCAATCCAAGACCACTAATCATATAGTGTTTCATTTCTATATCACTAAGTTTGACATATAAGATAGAATATAAATTTTCTTCCTTCAAGCAAATAGTAGTATTTAAAGCCCTGCAGGAATTGAGTGTTTTTAAATCATATATTTTTAATATTAGTTTTCATTCTGTCCTAGAATACAATTCTAAATTTCATTTGAAATTGCAGAAATCAGAGAAAATATTCCGTTCTAAAATTTAAACATGCATTTTAAATACCTAATGTGATTCACTTGAGGTCAATTTTGGATCACTCAGATGAATTGTTTTGATTTTTGTTAAAGATTTGCGTGTTATTTACTCTTCCACTTCTTTAAACAAACATACAAAAAACCCTAAATACAAACCCCACAACACTGAAATTGAAATAATCCCTAGGGAACTTGTGGTATCAGCAGATCAACAATTGCCAAAGGCAAAGCAGCCCAGCTGAGGCATTTTGGCAATTTCTAACTTTACTGCAGACTGTTACTTGTTATCAGTATAAGGTCTGTGATGCAACAGCTGCATAGCTCTGACTTCATCCACGTGAACAGCAGCACAACATCTACAGTCCAGGAAATATGCCAAATTGAATTGCATGTGTAGCTGAGCATAAGCTCCCTCCACTCTTAAGAGATGCAGCTTTACTCAACAATCAGGTCAGATGCCTCTTGCTAAGCAAAGACGAGGAAATAATGAGCCTTCTCTAACCAAAGAATGCTACTTCCTCCACCTGTTTTCTGTTGCTCAGTTCCTGATGCTTTTAGGCTTTCTAGGAGTCCCTCACAGTTACAGTAATTTCTCTCCAGAGTTGAATTGAAACCAACCTGGGAATTCCCTTTTCATTTCTTCCACAGTAGCCTAGAAGTACATATGACATGTTGAGCACACACAGATAAAGCCACTACATCAGTGCCACCAGCATTGCACAGGCAGCCCTTGAACAGAAAAGTACTTTGCTGTGAAGCCAGAGAAGAATGTAGGTCAGCATAATAACATTCGACCTACACTTTCCTCTGGTGACAGTAATAGGCTTAAGGATTGTGATCCTGATGCCTTTTGAAAACCTGTTTTGTGCTTGGTAGAAACAAAGTAGAAGCTCAATTAAAAGAGATGAAACTGTGGTAGCAAGACTGCCTAAAAAGAAACAGATGAAGACAAGACCACTGATTTACAGGCTATTGCTGGACTCAGCTTCTTATCTAGAAAGCACACTGCTATTTTAATGTATGAGCCCAAAACCAGTTTCTAAAATATTTTCTGCAAAAATGTGAAATAGTTCTGGCACACCGCAGCAGAGTCAGGACCCTGGCTTTAGAAGGACTGTCATCTTGGACACTGTAGCCACACCCCACCTTCCCATGGGATGAAATACAGATGAAGTAAGTCTGCCTTTCCATTCCCACATTGGTAATTTTAATGCTTTTATTTTCTGGCAATCAGAATATATCAGTATTTGTATTTGGGGGCATTTCTTTTCTAATACAAAGTGGAGTATGTTAAAATTTGTGACACCAAAAGTATTGTGTAGTTTTTCATTTCTTCTCTTTGTTTTCCAGCACTTGTTGAAAAGAGGAAAATCACCTTTAAAGGCTGGAACAGGGAGGTCTGAATTCTACGTTTTTTCCTCCATCTTCAGCTATTCACCATCATCCTGCCAGGTATCTTGCCCCGCACACATCAAGCTGTACTTTTAAGAACAATTCTGGCATGTTCCTGTCACAAGGGCATGTACTGGCTCTTACGTTCTTGTATGGTGGTACTAAATTCTACCTGCCCCTTTCTTTTTCTCCAAAAAAAACCCTGAAGTCTTTCATAGACCCTTTGGATTTGGCTGATCTTTCCCTCCTCAGTGGTATAATACCTTGATCAAGTTCATCATTTACAAAACAGCAAGGCTCCCTGAATTCTTTACTCTGATATGAGATATAAAAGGTATGAGCACACGTGAAGGTGAGGTCTCAGTGTCAGCACCTTTAAAATGTGCATCAAACACAACAGAAATATTTGAAAATAATTATCTGAGCCTTTCCAAAACCAAAGCAAATATAGAAACTGGACCAGGTGAGTGCTGTTCCATCAATAAAACATGTCATTTCATTTATATGACAGTACAAATACTGCCAGAGAAGATATTTATCAAAATCAGATCCAAGTTTCAAGACCAATGGACAAAGTATTTAAAGGTTATTCACTGTACCTGTGGATTGGCAAAATAAATACTTCTGCTTTTCTCTCATATTATCTTTAGACAGAAGAACAAGGAGAAAGCCAACACTCCTGTAGATAGAAAAGCAATGTCATGAACTTTTCACTTGGCTGTGTATGGAAACACAGATACAGGGAAAGGGCCTGGACTGGCCTGTGGCAGGAGCTCACGGGGCAGCCCCTGAAACACAGGGCTGGATTCATGCCCAGCCCCACAGGGTTGCTCATCTCCTCTAAATCTGTCTCGTTGAGGATATTATGATATTCTAGTTTTCCTAAGGCAGGCTGGAGGCTGTTGGCAGAGGATTAGAAAAAAGGAAGAAAAAAGTATGCCTGATTCAGAGAGGGATCAATTCAGCCTTCTGCTTTTCTTGAGCAGCCTCTGCAGTTGGGGTTCCTGTAGAGCTAAAGCTTAATTCTAAAGCTTTTTTTTTTCCCTGGCAGAAGACCTGTGAGCCTGCATTCCCATTCTGCCCCACAGAAGCCTTCAGACCCTGACATAGCCAGGTGTGTTCAGTCTTCAGGGCTTACAGAGCTGATCCAACATCAAGCTCACCGGATTTTCCTTTTAAATAAGGAGGTGAATGAAATCTGAGATTCAAATATCCTCAAGGTATGGGTCTCAAAAGTCAGACCCAGAGCCTCTGCCCACCTCTTGGCTTTGCTACTATGTCACAGTAGCATCTCAGGGTTTAAAATATAGCATGCAGTATATTACATTAATTCTGTATGTGCATACATATGAAGATATTTATAGCATGGGAATGATTCATGAAAGCAACCACAAATTCCTCTGTAAACATTTAGGAGTTGTAATTAAAGTAATTAGAAGTATTAATTACTTTACAGAAGTCATGTAGGATGCAAGATCCATATTACAGTTATTCTGTCACAATTTCAAGCCCTCTGAATTAATTTTACTCTGGAAACTCCTCCAGCCTATTTGCATCATTTTGCACTCTGAACTTGCTGTCTAGACAGACACTCTTCACTTGACATGCAGTGCTATCATAAGCCATTTGGAATTACAATTTCATATAAGCACTGCCTAAAATCAAATGTTCTGGATTAATTTGAAATTTATATAGTGAATAATGAATGACTGGACTAAGAAACTGTGAAATACAGGTCAAGTGTAAAATGCTGTGAGATGTGAAAATAATTAACCATTTTCAGATATCTTTAGACTACTTTCATTCATATCTTTGATGGCCTTTCTTTTGCTACTTACTGTTCTGCAACTGCACCACTCAAGTGATATAATAAATATTACAGATAATATATTCAAAATTAATTTAGAATCCCTAGAGCTCCTAAAGAAATAATTCCTCAAGTCTTGGATTCCTGTAACTGCTTAAGAATCAAAGCAGAGAGAAATTACTCTTAAAATCCCTTAAAAGTTAAAGTTAAAAGTTATCCCTTAAAAGTTAAAAGTTAAAAATACAATAACAAAGCCTGTATTTTGATTCTAGGGAAAAAAGTGCTTGTGTCACAAATTATGCTTGTTAGCTGCAGTGTATGTATCATACCAGGTCTAGATTTTATACCAGTAGCAGTTAAAATATGTTTTTCTGGGAAAAAAAATGTTTATTGCAAATATATACATATTTCTACCCATTTTCCTGGTAACTGCATTGCTGAGGAGAGAAACCTGCTAAAAAAATTGGAATTTAATTGGCTAAGTACTTTTAGGCTATAATTGGCAGGGTTACTTGGAAGCTCTTTGTCCAGTGATGTGTGTTGAGAGTAATATATTTCTCCTTTTGTAATCTAACAAAAAAACCATTCCCTATGATGACATTAGCATTATTTTATATTAAATGAGTGAAAGAACTTGCTGGAATTGTATGAAAAATTGTATAAATTAATGTAAGTTATCTATCTGCCATAAGGCATAGCTAGGTGGCTTTGACTGAGTACTTTCCCATCTAAGAGTCAAGTTATCTCAGTCTAGGAAAACATCACTGCTTTTATTGCAGAGTTCTAAATTCTCACAAATTCTCTTCTTTGACCTTTTAATTTATTTTTTTTTATTGCAGTTTTAAGAGGAAGTTTTTATTTCCAAGTGAAACACTTTCTCTTGAAATATCTCACACAAAATGAAGTACAAAAGTCTGTACAACAGAAAGCAGAAAAGGGCCAAATACAGGGCTTGATGTTTGCTCTGGAGGAATAAAGAAGGAAGACTGCAGTCAGGAGAAAGCAAAGGGATTAGTTTTGCTTGAAACATGGTTATGTGAATTTTTCACTGCAGTTTTTATTTCTTGTCAAATATGTTACAGATTCTAATTCTTTCTGGACATCCTCTTTCTTTCATCCATCCTCTCAGAATACTGGAGTGAGCACAACATCTGTAAGTGGTTGCAGTTTTGCTGTGATCAGTACAAACTAGATGCCAAATGCATTTCCTTTTCCCACTTTAATATCAATGGCTTGCAGTTATGCAAGACTTTGCAGGTCTTTGTGGAGAATACTTGTATTTGTTCTTACAGAATAGCAGGATACATACATGATTACTGTTCCAGAAATCAAACTCAAAACATGAAGTATTGCATTTTTGGGTGAGTTTAACAAAAATGTGGAGTCCACATTCCTAAGCATTGAAAAAAGGCAAAATACAGAGGCCACTTAGATACTACAGGAGGAGTATGCAGAAATAGGGCAGGCAGACAGCAATCTCACTGCAAGTTTTGGCCTCACAATCACACACAGTCCAGGCTCATCTTTGGGAACTACTCGAATCTCCAAAGGGACACAGGCTCTGCTCTCTTCTTTGGTTTTAATTCTCGAAGTGGCCAGCCTGAATGCTCCAAGAGAGGTTTGAATTCTGACAGGATAGAGAAAGACACAACACATTGTTATTCCTGTAACTTAAAGTAGTGAAGATTGGTCTGCTTCTTAAAGAGTAAAAGAGAAGTTTTGTTTGATGGTGTTACTGTGCATACTACACTGATAATCCACCTCATTAGTAGTATGTTTAATGATGCACATGAATGAAAACACTTTTAATTTACTATTTACAATCTTGTCTTGGAAGATTTATTTTTGCATAAATGAGCTGAGATTCAAAAACTAAGCCATTTGATAGTTCAGTGTAGGTGAAAAAAAGTGCAACTGCTGCTGCAGATACTTTCTTGCTATTCACTCCTGCATCAGTTAGTGTGCATGCCAAGCTTTGGCAATTCTACCCAGCTCCATTGTGGTGATATAAAGAAAAGAGTTTCCACTAAGCAGGGAATTTCAGAAGGTCATTTCCCTATGCCCTAGCAATGAGAATCTGAGGAGCATTTTAGCTGCTCAAATCCCTCAGCAGGTCAAGCCTTCTCTGGCTTAGGGGAGTATTTGACCAAACCGGAGTTTTATGACTGCTGGAAAAGGATTAAAGGTTTAGGCATGCAAGTCCTGGAGGATCTCGTGGGAGCTGACACTGCCAGCAGCTCCCAGTGGTGAGCGCCTGCTTAGTCACAATGTGCTGGAATTTATCCATCCCTCACTGGTCCACTACCCACCTTTGAACTGCCCAGTGGGGAGTGGAGGCTGGCAAGGCAGAATGAGAAGTGGAGGGTGACCTGGGTACACAGTGAACAGGGAGGGGCAGGCTGAAGCTGAAACAGGATCATTGACAGACTGGGAAGACCAGAGGCAAAGCAGTAAGAAAATATGTGGATAAGCTTTGTCAAACTGCAGCAGGGTTGTGCAGTGACTGAGACTGTTGTCAATAGGACAGGTAAGGCTGGGAGAGATGAGCAAGACTAGAGACTGTCACAAGAACAAAACAACCCTGTGTTTAGGTTGGCACTGCTCTGCTGTGGGAATGACCATCATCACTTTCATCCATCCACACAGCGTTCATATATCATGTCAGAGAGGCCATTCCAAAGGCAATTATTAAATGTCGGAGATAAGGAAGATATTAAGGAAATTAAAGAATACAGACCTGTGAAGAAAATCTCATTAAGGAAATTAACTTTTTACAGTCTGTAGAAAGATTGGACACTTGTCAGGAAACAAACTACAACACCTCATGAATAACATAAGGCCTGTGAGGAAAGACAGTGGTCCAGCAATGCCAGACCTTACTGCAACATAATCATTTGGCTTAATCAATTAATGGCTTAATTCTAGTTTTTCCCAGTTTTGTATGCCTCACTCACAACATGAGTTAAGTTCCTCAAATGCAGATTTGTATATACAGGCATTTACTTATGTTTTGTGAATGTAATTACTCCTTTAAACGGTGATACTGTCCTAATAATGTAGACAAATTCCAGTCCCGTGAAGATCTGATTTCCAGCATTAGAGATTATTTTTACTCAGGGAAAGGAGGGAGGGAAGACTGCAGGAGTAGTTTTTAAGGCACAAGGAACTGAATGAGAAAGAAGTAATCTAACTGTAAAGAAAGGTAGGGAAACTGTGATATAGATGAGGGGACAAATGAAGTGCCAAGGGACCACAGGGCAAAGAAACAAAACACATGAATCATAAGAACTCAGACATCCAGACACAATGCAAAGGGTAAGAAAAATACCCCAAAAGTTAAAAAAAAAAACCCTAAAACACTGACATAGTCCCCCCCAATTCCCAAGTTTTCAGGATAGTTATGAAAGTGATGTCAGGAAAGTTATGAAAGAGTGGAAGTCCTGACATCACTTTCATAACTACCCTGAAAACTTGGGAGTTGGGGGAACGATTGAGTGGGTGGTTATTTTCTTCTAATTTTTTCTGTAGGTCATGACGTACTACACTGGGAAGCATGAAATTCTGCCCCATTTCACTGCTTTTTAAAAGAAATTGTTTTGATACATTTCCCAGTTAGGTTCCTATACTTTGGAGTAACACAAAAAATTTTCTTTCATTTCATAAGGAAAAGCTTTTTTGATTCATTGTACCCTAAACCACTGTATTTCTCAGATATGCTAGAATTCATTAGGTCATCCAAAATGAACAATTCAATCCTCTCTATTTGTTTGGATTGAATCTGTTCCAGTCAACCAAGCTAGCAAATAAAAAATACTCTATCCTGAATTACTTATTAATCAGATACCTTCCTTGCCTATTAATCTCATCTATGCCAATTTATGAATCCATATATATGTGGCATATTTTGGTTTTTTAAGCAAAAAAAGCATTCACTGCATTTTATCACTCTTCTTTGTGGTGTATTGGGGAGTTGCAATTGCTCACATGATGTCAATTCTGTTACATGGCAGAATGAGTATAATTTTTATTACAAAGAATTTTCAGGGAAAATATTCACATCACCGAAATCCAAGTTCACTTTCTACAGCTTCTCATGCATGTAAGTTTGAATTTTCTTCTACTAACTCTTTTGAAGGTGGATTCAAGTAACCTTTGCATTTGGAAGAAGCAGTTCTGGAAAGGGTATAAGCATTTGCTGAAGTAAATTAATTTTGAAATGCAAATTATTATTTGCGGCAAAGTCTCTTTAGAACTTTTGCCCACATCTATGCAACCATAATTTTAATTCTTCAAAGCAGTCTATGACATATAGTTTTACATATACCAGTAACAATTAATGTACAGTAAGTGCTCTCAGCTGCTCCCTACATAAACTTCACAATAAGTACATTAGTTAGAATGAAACATGATATATGAAAATTCAATTGTATTTTTGAAAGCATCACAGCTGTTTGGTAGTTTTTATGGACACTGTTTTTTACACTCTATAAATTAAAGCAACAGCTGTAAATTCATCAACAATTTTAGGCTAACCACAGGTGGCTTTCAGGGCTCTGACCTTGCTTTCCAGTGGACTTCTTTGCAGCATGTTATTTCACATTACCTCAGTTCATTGTTGAGTTCCTTTGTTGTTCAGCCTTAAAAGTCTCATTCTTGAAGATCAGAAGACTATGGCCATACCTAAAATAGCAGTTGTGTTTTACACAAAACATTTGGTTTATTAAATGGAATTATCAAATGTAGTGCTGCTGCAATAGCATTTTAGGTTGGTACTATCTTACACAGCGTTAGAGGGCAATGACCAGCATGGCTCTTACTGACTGTAATTACACCTGCATCACATCCTGGCTTCACCCCTACTGACCAAATGTTACAAAACTCAGAGAAGTAAGGGGGATGTGGAGGGCAAGAGGTAGAGAGAATGAGAGGGCAGGAGAGGACACCATAATGTGTTCATCTCTTACATTTCGTGTCCCTTTCTGTGTGGATTTGAGAATCAGGTGCCATTCTGTCTACACCAGGGTCCTCTGAGTGCCCTTCTTCACAACCCAGGGACCCCCACGTACACTTTTGCTCACTTTTCATCCCTCAGATCACTTTCTGCACAGACCTAGAGCCAGCAACAGCTCTGTCCTGGAACCTTCTTTTGTGGGGAGCAGTCGCTGAACATTTTCCATTTTGGAGCTATGTTTGCTTTGATTTGGTGCCAGGGTACATTTAGTGTGCTAGGCAAGTGCATCACCCCATCTAGTGGTGCTGAGGAACAGGGACAGCAGGAATGTAAAGGCCACCAAGATCTGTCTCTCCTGACAAATTTTGTGTGATGGCAGTGCCTGGGCACCATCAATTTTGGAGCTGGGCTCTGACGAGACTAAACACTCTGAATAGTGCACTTAGGTGGGAAGGAAAGCACAGAATCCCAGTGTTGGTCATGCAGTTTATAGGCTGCAAGGGAAGGTGAAGGCAAAGTAACAGCTTTCTGTCCGGGCAAATTTTGTGTAGGAGCAGTCAGTGGAGGTTTTCAAGTTTGGAGCTAGGCTTGTGGTGGTTTAGAGAGTGTCATTGTACGTTCAGTTGGCCCCAAGTGCACTACTTCTTGAGCTATTTTCTGAAGTGTCCCACCAACCCAAGGACTATACGCTTTCCTTCCCTCATACTCTCATTCTTGAGCCCAGCTCTAAAATTTGTAAATGTTCAGTGGCTGCTCCCACAGTAAAGGTGACAGGACAGAAAGCTGTTGCTGGCCTTCCACTCCCACTTTTAATACCCCCAAGAGCCCTTCCTCCCCACACCAGGCCACACTCCGTGGGCCCCACCCTGCCCAGGGCAGATGCTTGACCCACATATCTGGGGCTCTGCTATGGGAAACTGGGGGTCGATCCAGTAAGGAAACCTTGTCTGACTGTGTGAGTGTGGGGAGTCAGAAATGGCACCCATGGGATCACTGGAGCCACCCTTTGTGAAGGGGCCTCAGTCCCACCAATTAAAGTATCTGGAGCTGGGAGCATGACTGCCAGAGTGGCAGCGGGGTGGTCAGACGGGAAAGTTTCCTAACAGTAGATTTAGATGGGAAGGAGAGCACATAAGCACAGTGTTTGTGGTGCAATTTACAGACTGCAGGGCAGAGTGAATTCCAGCAACAGCCTTCTGTCCTTCAGTCTTTTGTGTGGGAGCCGTTGCTGGACATTTTCTGGTTTGGAAATGGTTTCTGTCCAGAGTGATCATGTGTGATAATTTAGTTGGCAAGCAAAGTGCATGGCCCCAGTATTAGTGGTGCAGTTGACACTACAACAAAAAGGTCCCAGCAACATCTTTCTGTCCTAGAACTTTTGTATGCGAGCAGCCTCTGCATGTTTTCAATTTTTGAGCTGGAGTCTGCTGAGAGTAAATAACGTGATGTTATATTTAGGTGGGAAGGAAAGCACATATCCCCAGAGCAGTTAGTGCATGGAGAAAGAAGGTGAGTATCATCTTTCTGCCCTGGCACTTTATGTGTGGGAGCAGTTGCTGGACTTCTTCAGTTGTGGGCCAGGATTTTCCTGAAGTGGAAGTATGAAATGGCACATTTTTTGGGAAGGAGTATGCAGAGCCTCAGATTTGGTGGTACACTTTAGAGAGTGCAACGGAAAAGTGCAGATGAGCAAGAGCTAGCTCTTTACCTTCTCCCGACGACATTCCAAAATACCACTAGATGGTGGTATGCACCTGCCTAACAATCTAAATGTACCCTGACCCTTTTTCACCGAGCACAAGCGCAGCTCCAAAAATGAAAAAGTCAGACAAATGTTTTCACACAAAAGGAGCCAGGATAGAAAGATGTTGATGGTCTTCAGTTTCCCATTGCAGCCCATAAGCTGCATCACCAATATTAGAGCTAAACGTTTTCTTTCCCACTAGCAGTTCATCCTTCCAGCTCTAGGTATAAACAATGTCTCCTGATTGAAAGCTGTGGACAGCCACAACCCAAGGAAGGGAGAGTCTGCCGGCTGAGATACCACGCAAAGAGGACAAAACCCATGAGAGAGAGAGACATAATAGATAATTTCTCGACATATCATGATCTTTTATATGCATTTGATCATGTTTCATCGCCACAGTATTATTTGGATCCAGTCTGCCATACAGAATTTCAGAGGGGTTTACTCCCTCTCTAGCACATGGAGTAATTTGGATTCTCAGTAAAGCTACAGATAATACCTCTACCTAAAATTTGACAATTTGTCTTGATAATCTGATTCAACTTTTCTTCTTTTTCATTACTGTTTTCTCCAAGGGGTGTGCAAATGCCCCTTAAACCAAAGGGAATAAGACAATCCGTGAACCACTTCTTCAATGAAATGTGGTCCATTGTCTGAAGATAAATGCTCTGAAATTACAAATCGAAGAATTCTTCTATTAAAAATTTTAACTACCTCCCTGGCTCAGCTGGTGCAGCAATGGAAAGCTTCTGCACATCATGAGAAAACATCAACCAGAACCAGCAGATCCTAATAACATCTACATTTAGATAGCTCAGAGAAATCTGTTCGCCAGTATTCCCCTGGAGCTCTTTTACCACTCCTACAGGGGTTTTAGGATTATTTGCACGGCAGACTGATTTTCTAGTGTTTGTGGGAATTTGTTGATTCAAAGTGCGTGATTCAAGGTTCACAGGCAGCCAACCATAATACCACAAACCCATATTTATAACACTTTAAAAGAGTAAATCTGTTTCCACAATCTTGCTAACTGGGGTATCTCGAAAGCAACGCAGAGGCACTGTTGAACTTGTCCATGCTAGAGCCTCACTGGCCTGCTGTTCACTCTGCTTTATCAAGGATTATTCCCAGCTGCACAGTCACTTGAGCTATTGACAATATTCCTGACCTTTAACCCAATTCCTCCCAACACAGAGTTATCCACCAAACTGCAGATTTTTTTTTCTTTTTTGAATGTCTCAGTATTTCTGCCAATCAACCTTCTTTCATTCACATATGGAATTATGTTGTTATTGTTATCTAACCACTGTTCCAGTTGTTTTGCAAATACGTTACCAAACAGAGTAAAGCTGTTTCTTGACCTCTATGGTAGTACTGCCCAGCATAGCTGCATCTTTCTTCCCATTTTTGGATTTCTGCTCATCCAGCAGAATGCAAAATAAAGCATCTTCTAAATCCAAAACTGTCAAATAAGTACTTGCCCACTATTTATTTGATTTTCATTTGGATTATTGCTCTTAAATCCTGCACCAGCCTAAGCTCTTGAGAACGGGCCTTCTTTACTGGGAATACAGAAGTATTAAATTCAGATTTACACTCTCTAAGCAGTATTCACAGCATCCACATCCAGGATGTCATTCTCAGGCTCCTCCAAGGTCTGGTTCCTTCGTTAACAGGATCAAGCCTTTTCCTGTGGGATCTGCAACTATGCAGAATTTCCCAGCTATGTGAGCATTTAACTTGCATAATAAATCACATCCTCTTTATCTATCCCTTCCCCAATGTTATATAGGGTGAAAAGGATAGAATTAACATTTTCACATCTTCTGGCTCATCCCCTCTGCAACACCCCACAACACACCTTGCTGGTTTTACTCCTTCTCCTTAATACAGGGCATCAGCATAACTCCTCCCAATTCACACCAGTACCCTGCTTCTCCCATGTCATCTACTCAGCCACCAATGCCATCATCAAAAGCTGGAGAACCCTGCTTCCTGCTCCCACACAATCACAATAGAGCAACCAGTGACTCTGTAAACACCTGCCAAACCCAGGATTTCCACTCATACACATGCAGCTATTATGTTCAGCAAGGACAACACAGGCAGCTGTACAAGGAAAGCACATATAGCCCCAGTGTCTGAACTGCAGTTTATAGGCTCTACAGAGAAAGGAAGGCTTTCAACTTTCAACTTTCTCTCTTGGCATTTGCTGGGGGGGGTTGGTAGCAGCTGCTGGATGTTTTCAGGTTTTGTGCTGTAATCTGCTGAAAGTAAATAACAGCATGGTATAATGAGGTGGGAAAGAAAGCACACAGCATTGGGTGTATAGTTTGTGGGCTGTTATGCAAAATTGAAGGCCTGCAACTGCTTTCTTTCCAGATACCTTTTGTGTGTGAACAGTCACCAGACATACTCAGTTTTGGAGCTGCAGTTGTAGTAGGTTAAATTGTGCCATGGTGCACTTTGTTAGGCAGCTGCTCATCCCCATCTAGTGGATTTGTGGTTGGGCAACAGAGGCAAGGTAGAAGCCAGCAGCAGGTTTCTGTCTTGGCACTTTTTGTATGGAAACAGTGCTTGAATGTGCTCATTTTGGAGATGGGTTCTGTGGAGTGTAAAATAATGTGATGGTTTATTTCCTTTGGAAGGAGAGTGCTTAGCCACAGTGGCAGTGGTGTAGTTAATAGGCTAAAGAGGTGAACAACACTCAGCATTTCCTACAAGCATTTTCTACAAGGTTGTAGAACAGAAAGCACCAGGACATAGCACTGCTTGGGAAGACACCCCAGACATGCAGCAGGGAAATTACAACAGGTTGAGACTGGCTCTAGTGGTTTGTGGCACATGCCAGTCTTGCTCTTCCCTCTTGTAAAGCTTGCCAGGCTTTGTTTGTAACCTGTGGAATTTTTCTGGGTTATAGTTGACTTCGTTCTGGTAAAGTGAATTAAATGTTCCTGGCAACACTTAAGTACTTCCAGGAAGTAGATAACTACCCAGATCCTGTAGTTCATAAACACACCTTAGTTTAATAAGTCATCAGTTACAGGGAATTCTTGCACAATCTTTTGCCTTTGAAGCTGAGTCTGCGTGTCTCACAGCAACTTTTCCTGTACTTCACAGTGTTTTGCTTCTTATCCCTGTATATCAGTGAAAATTACTTCTGAAAATTAACTGGTGGTGGCATCTAGCAGAGGAAGATATTTCAAATACCAGACATGCACCAAAAATACATCTTCTTCAAATTCTGCCCTGTTAGTGGGATCGGTGGTCTTGTAAGTTGAAGGCCAGTTTCTACTCTCTAATGCTGCAGAGCCTAAAAGGAGGCTTTAGTATAAAAATCACAGCTGAATGAAGTTGTTTGAGCATGTTGCAGGATGTCACTCAGATGGAAGGCCTGAAAATATTATAAGTGAGAAGTTCAAATACCATGTTTTGGTTTAATGCTGCTCTTGTTGTTACACATCACCCAGTATGTCAAGGATTTGTTCTCCTCTGCAGCAGCCATCAAAATGCAGGTTCATCTCCAAGCACATGAACACTGACACAAAATGCATGTGTAAATGGTTTGAATGCTTTGCTGGATTGGAGCCAGGGACTCAACACCTCACAGTATGGACTTCTCTTAGGAAGATGGAGGATCTGCAACTGATTTTGGTTCTGTTCTTGATAAGATCCCATCACTAAAAGTGGACAGGGCCTGCCCCAAGATTCAGGACAGGACTATGCTTATTTAAATGTCACCAGGATGCAGGTGCAGTAAGTACAATTAACAATTTTGATGAAATGCTGTGATTCTTTAGGCTGTGTGTGCACTATGATCTGTAGTCTAGAAGAGCATGGATGTGCTTGAGTGTGCTACTTGGCACAGTCAAGATAATCAGCTGTCGGAAACAGAATCTCAGCAGGCTGAATTAGCAATCTTGCAGTGTGGGTGTAAATCTTGCCACAGTAGAGTTTCTCCACCCTGCAAGTCAGTGTCTTTCATGGAGTGTTATGTGGGAAGTTCACCCTAGGCTCCTAAGCATTCCCACACCGTGTCTCTAGCTAAGAGAAATAAGTATACTGGGCTGGATTTCAAAGGAGACTCCCTCAAATTGCAGATATTTCTTGGGATGCCCTGTCATTTAAATGAAGATAAAATGAGTCACTGCAACTTTCTTGCTTCATTATGGTAAAATATTTTGCTTTAAAAGCTGATGTTATGAATCACCTCCTTTTCTAATTAAGTGTTTCATTATTTCAGTTGCTATATAAACACAGCACAGATTATAGTCAGAAGACCAAATCTGTAGCTCTAACCCCCACAGCAAAACACTTCACTCACATTGGAAGAAATGGAGTTAGCTGGGGTCATCAGTGGCAGCAGCAGCAGTATCTGGCCATAAATAAACATTATTGGACTAACTTATTTGAGAAGGAATCCATCTCACTTCATTTTAGGTGTCTAAGAATTAATTTTTAAGTGCAAGATAAGTGTTGTGGGCTCCGCTCCTAGCCCTGGAGAGTCATTGCAATGCCTGTGGGGCATGTTCCAGCTGCCTGGAAAACGATGTGCTGCCACTGCTCAAAGAAGAGCCTGGGATCAGATTTAGTGGATTAAGTATCAGAGAGCCACCATGAGGTAAGAAAATCTCTGTCATGATGGCAGATTGGGGCAACTGCCTGGATGTTGGTAAATTTTCACTAAACTCCATTCCTCAGCCTGAAAAACACCTTGACTTTAAGTACTCTCCCTTTCTAAAGTGGCAAGTTTCCCACTTAGCCCCCTGAATAAAATGTGCTTTCTCCTTCTGAGGCATAAATCATAAACTCCCCACATACATGAAACACCAGTGGCCTGATTAACCATAGCAGCCCAGGGTCTGGGGCCATGAGAAAAACCTGTGCCATCCTGGACTACCCCTGAGAGCTGTGGCACCAGCAGTGATGTTTTCCCTAGTGATTTTCCCAGCCAAGCACGTAGCTTCATTTTCTTTTAATTTGTGTGAACAACTTGATCAGTTGTTAAACCACTTCTACCATGACTGGTATGTATTTGGTGAGATTTTGCTAAACAAGATGTGATTGAGCCACGCTTATCCATCTTTTCTGTCAGCAGGCTGAAATGTAAACACTAGCATAGGTGATAGTGTCCTAGCACCAGTATTTACAGAGAGAGAAATAAATAAGTTGCTAAACCTCAAACCATGTATCTTGTCCAGTTCAAGAGTCCATTTCGAGCAAGGGTGCCAAGTGTTTTCATGCCTGTGGACTTCTTTTGAAATGACAAGCTGTTTGAGAAAGACTTCCTCTGTTTGTCCTCACCACTTGTTTTTAAAGGATGATTCAAAGGTCTACTGTTTCTTGACTGCTGCAAGAATCTGTGTGAGGGAGGGGCAGGAATGAATATCTAAGTTTTCCCAGTAAAGCCAGGTCTTATAGCTGATATTTACCCTATAGGCACAGTGACATATGCATAGCACATGTGCAGCTGCACATGCTGTAATATCAAGTACTTAACAGGCCTGGCAAGAAGTATGGCCAATGACAGCATCCTGCAGATGAGACTCCAGGCAAGGACATCTTTGGTGGGTAATGGCACTCCATGCAATGCTGGAATCCCATGACATTGACGGGTGACATTTCCACTGGAAGGCTGCAGCTGCAATGCAAAAGGTCAATTGTGAGCTCACAGGGCTAACACTGTAATTAATGGAATCACCAGATATTAGAGGTAGGTTATGAAGGTGTGCACCCTGTGAAAATAATTGAAATTTTGAAACCTCATCTCTGTTGCAGCATTGCTATTGTTATTGGTATTGAAATTGTTACTGTTATTGTTATGATTATTGCATCTGAAAAGTAGTCCCCCTCCACAGTAGAATCCCCTCCACAGAAAGCTAGTGATGAAAGGGGGTGAGGGAAGTTAGCTGGTATCTCCAAAAAGTCCAGTCATACTTGTATCAATATTCATGCTCCTTGTATGCTATCACAAGACGTCCAGCAAAATTGCACACTTCTATCTCTGGAAATCATATCCAACTCAAATCCCATGAGAGGGGTGAGAACTGCAGATATCTGTGAGAAGCCAGTATTGTGAGGGACTTCTTACCAAGATAAAAATGAACAAACAGGCAAACCCCTTTGGCTTTCAAGGAGCTTTGTAGAAGTACACTCTGAAAACGTATGAAAGCAGAGTAACTCTAAGTTTAGCTGATTTCTTAAGTGCAGTAATCCAAAACTATTTAAACACATCTCGTGTTGGGATTTAAGAAGAGCATTGACCTCCACGCAGGTAGTCCTACACTACTGAGAAAATGGTGAAATAACAAAAGATCAGTCACAAAAAGGATAGGATGAAAAAATGAATCCATCATTTCCTTATTGTCTCCAAAGAGATGAGCTAAAATACCTCCTCAAACACAGAAGAGTCCAGGAAAAGGTAAAGGTCAGACAATGTAAGGTCAATGGGTCATCTAGTCAAGTCCTGCTTGAAAGCAGCTGCTCAAAAGGTAAGAAGAGTAGTTTCACAATGAGAAAAATATGCAGTCTGTGTTTTGTGAGTGCCTCTTATTGGTAGTTACGTTGCATTAAACCCTGAAGTGTACACTTTCCAAGGCCTTTATTTATTATTTCTTTTAGCAACAGCCACATGACAGCAGTATGACCTATCTTCTACTGAACATGTTGCCCAAAATGCTTGTCCCATAACATATGCATTGATACTTGCATTCTAAAGACCTAATGTGACACAGCGCAGTACCTCACCAAGTTTTCAAAGTGAGGATCATTTTGAAATCCTGAATTAAATTCAGGATTCATGAAAATAAGTACATTTAGGGACACAGTATTATGGCCTTTTTAAAATGCCTTTACTCTAGAGCATGTAACTAACCCCCATGCCTCATTTCCAAAGTAATTTTCATGCAATTATTTCTAAAACTAAAATCTGCCTGGCATCAAATTCATGATTCAAATCATATTTTATTCCTAGAAGCCACATAAAATCAGTCCCTGGCAGAGTCATTGTCGCTTTGTTTCAAATACTAGGCCTGCATAAGATATCCTGAGGAATAGCACTCCACTATTTTCATGAGCTTTGGTACAAAGCACTCTTCCCTTGCATTCTGTGATATTGGTTTTCTCCACCTTTCTTAATTTTAAATCATTAAAAAAGTACAGTCTTTGAAGGACAGATGCAACTGCTGTCCCTTCTCTGACCAGTTGATTTTCTTTTATATTGTCTTCTATACAGAAGACAACAAACTTCTCAGCCTTTGCTTTTAATAATTCCACATACCCATGCCTTTTTTTATTTTAGCCATTTTTCATTTGACCCTAAACTGCAGATGCTATTCTAGTCATCCAGCAGTTCATCTGTGTGATTGCTAAATTCATTAGCTTTCCAGTCACAAATGCAAACTAGGCTTGTTCTCACACAGAAAGAGAGTGTGAAGCTCCAGCAGGGAGAACACGGGGATTTGCAATAGTCACCCCCTGGCTGACAGTATTTTGACAAGTAGCCTGGCAGATGTGGATTACCTAGGAAGCTGACCTGCCTTCAGGTTCATAAATAGCCCACAGAGTCGGGCATATTGTAATTGTTTGGGCCCTGAAAAACTTGTTTGTAAAACATGTTGATGATCTGTGCTTCCAGTCACTTTTACTTATCTGTTCTCAGCTCTTTATGTGGTTACAACACGTGTTTTAGATGCATGTAGGAAGAATTTGTGCTTTGTGTATGACCACAAAACTGAGCAGAATTACACGGACTAGAACTGTTCAGTCACAAACATGAACAAAGTCCACTGGATGCTTAGGGTCACTCCACAGACCAGCCAAACAGGAGTAAACGACTTGTGCACTTGGTTTTCTTTCTGCTGCCCATCTGGCTATGACTTGAACTTAATTTTGGTAAATAGGTTAGTCAAACATTTTGCCTTCTGTAACAATTATTAGTACTCATTGGGATGTTTTGATAAACACGGGGTCGTTAAATGTGACTAAGTAATTCAATTTCTCCAGAAACTGAAAAATACTATGGTGGACTTTTTAGCTGTTTACCCACAGAGCCAACCTTTCACCTGCATATGTGTGGCTGAAGTGTACCACAAAGTCACTACTTCTGCACCCAGTACAAAACACCTTTTCCAGACTTGCTTTTCTTTTCATATATATAGATACATCAATGTTCTTCGAAAATGTTAAACTACAAAAATATAAAGGCAGTACATTTTGCCTATTAAGTGAGGAAGGAAGACCAATATGACAAATTGTTTGCTCTGGGAAAAGCAGGGCTTATAAATAAAAACAGCAAAACGGACAACTATAGAGCAAAAAACCCAACACCCAAAGTAACTCTTGAAGCAATTCTTTGCCTTTAAACAATTTTGCTCTCTAAAGGTGAAGCCTTGGTGGTAAAACTAGCCATTGACTTTGTTGGTGTTAGTGTCAATTTCTGATGAGATAAAAAACGCAAAAGCCCCATCTTGCTTGATGTGAGATATTCCATGGCAGATGTAAGGAAGATTTGGGCTTCTAAGTTAAATATTCATAAGTGGTAACCAAGATCCTGGTTTGGAAGCCACATGTTTCTTCCTGGTAAGGATATAAGAGGTTTCAACACATCATCAGGGACATCAAAGGCAACAGAACACAATAGAAGGGGAGGAATGCTTTCTAATGTCCTGTCCCAATTTCCGAAGGATTTTTTCCTCTTCTCACCCATTCAGCACTCTGCTTTGCTTGAGTTGGTAGTACTACAGAAGCTAAAGGAAAAAATCACAAATAAATTATGCTTTATTATGGCTGCAAATCTAAAAAGATAAGGAAATTCAACAGAAAAGGTACAAAGGTGGATTTTAATCATATGTGTACACTCAGCCTTGACTGAAGATGAGACTTGCATACACTGCAAATCTACAAGGCCTTAAAATCTGTTGGTTATGCATTATACATCTGAAACAAAGCCTAAGGAATTGAGCTCATATTGCAGCTTATTTATGGAAATTACTGGTATGATCTGAGAGAAACTACAGCACAGAGAGTTTTTACTTTAGGATGAGCATTATAATGAAAATGAGCCCTCTTTCAGGACTAAAGTTAGAATATTTTTACCTTTCCTGAGAGAGTGGTTGAGGAACAGTTTTTATAAACAGTAGCACTGTGGATCTCAGTTTGATTGCTGTGACCATGGTGTTCAACACCGGATATTTTATCTGGCTTAGTTTGGAAATAGCTCTGGCACAGATACTAGATGCCAAGGGAAGCTGGACGGGGGCACAGTTGCTGTGATTCAAATTTCCTGTATTTTCTGGAAGGTATTCTGAAATATAGAGCAAAAAAAATCAGAAAGCTCTAGCCAGGTTGGAAGAGTATGTCCCCACACTGCTGTACTCCACACTAAAGAAGGCATATCTGAGTGAGGAGGAAATTTAGTAAGGAAGATGTGTGGATGTGCTTCAGTCAGGCAGGCGGAGATGAATGCTGAGGTTTGAAGGGAAACACTGAGCTACAGTGACACAGCAACATTATGTAACCAACAGTAGTCCTAGAAAGTGTTGCAAGGCTTGGAGGCTTTATTTCATCAAAAAGCATGAGGAAAGACACTTCAAATCTTTTAATCCACTCAGGATGTAGTATTATCCTGTGCATTTCTCGTTCTGTCTAAAATGACAAAACCAGGTGAAACAAATGCACCTTTCCTTACTCCCCATTGGCACAGATGAGGTTTTGTGCAGCCTTCCCCTGTCCTCTGTTTAACTTGAACTAAAGGAGGAAGTCAGATGATAGTTTTTGACTGTAAATTAGAGTAACAAGGAATTGAGCTCACTTCCTTCACTTAAAGTTTCATCTCTAAACAGCAGTTCAATCTACTTCAACCTCTGAAACCAGTCTGAGAACTACCATAAGGCATGTAATTGGTACACCAGAAATCAAGCAAATAGTCAGAAATAATTAATATTACTCTCCTTGCAGACCTTGGTGGGTAACAAACAGTTCTGCTTCCATCCAGGAGACTGCAGTAGAAAATAGTACATACAGTATCTGTGGCCCAATGTGCAAAAAAAATCTGCAATGAGAACCCCTTCAGTTTTGGCTGGCATTTGAAACTGTTAAGGAAAACTGTGATCAGTTTCAGAGTGACTGTTAGTCTGTGTTACAGATTTTCTATTGACAGTTGATTATTTTAAATATTTTATGGGTAGACATAACAGTGTCTTTCCAAAAGTATCTGCCAGATCCACCAATCTGAAAACCAAACCTCTAAATAACTTTCAAAATAATCTCTAAATACACTTCAAGTCTTTGCTAGAAATGATGATGCATATTTTCAGGCCACAGAGTTTTCTCTCTCAAAGTCACAATCACCATTAGGTTGCAAAATTCACTGTGGCTTTTTCTAATATACAGTAACCTTTAGTATTGTATTCTTGACTTGTTCCATTACCTTAGAAAACTTCCAACTACATATTTTCTTTCCAAAGCTTGGAGAAGTTCCATTTTGCTACTATTAACATAATCTTTGGCACATGCTGTGAGGCTTGTATGTAATATCCTTTAGACCTAGGATGTCATCCATCTTCTCACATCCAGGATGGTGTCAGAAGATCTGTATTCCTCACTTAATGTGACTGTGAAGGACAAAGTCAGGAGCCATAAATACGCAAAGCAACAGATAAGAAGTGAAACATCAGGAGAGAAATGAAAACCATGAGATCTAAAAATCTGCATGTGATGCACATCTGTCATCATTGCTGTGGGTGTTGCCACCAAATGGCCTCTTGACCCATTTTTTGGAGTGGAGGATCCTGTATGAACTTGCCCAGCAGGGCTCTCTCTTCTGTGTGCTCCAGCAGTTCTTTCATTCTGGTCTTACTGGTCAAGATGTATTAAAAATAACTTGGAGAGACAGTGAATTGCTTGGAACATTGAGTATGCAGATGTCACTTAATTTCTTTTGCACTCTTCTGCCAAAGATGCTCAGGTGCTTTTAGGAAATTCCCAATGGGGTCTACTCATGGTTAGTTTATTAAAAATTTAAACTCTCCCTAAAAAACTTAGGTACCTGCTCAGTTTATGGACATTTTGGTCAATAGTGTATTAGACCTATACTTGCCCACTTCCCAATGGATATTGATTAGTGTTTGTGTTCACTTGATTCCCTGGTCATCTCTTTGGAGGTATTGTTACAGTAGGTGAGACTATCTCAGCTGTTCAACATAGTAATACCAGAGGCTGGGAACATAACCTTGGGCATGGAGGATTACTAGAGAGGATTTAATTTCTAAAGCAATAATGTGTTGCTTAGTGGTTAAAGGACACCTGCACTTTGCAGATAGACTGTAAAGTCTATTTAGTTTGACAGAGCACTGTATACTTGTTTAATTTGGATTTAAACTCCTGTCAAAAGTTGTGACATGTTTTGAGTGATCATTTTGCCATTCCTCAAAAACTAAACACCTGTCTCACTCAAGAAAATGAATAAACTAGAAGAGTTCTAAAAAGGATCCTGGTTAGGAGAAGTGGGGCATATTTATTTTCCCAAAACATCTTTCTGTTGTTGCAATCACAGATGCACCCAATATGTTCTGTGCCAGATCTGACTATCACAGGGTAGTCTGATAACCCTGCTGATAACTCAGTCAAGTGAGGTTAGTTCTGATTAGAAAAAGCAGTGCAAGACATCGCAAGACACTCTGTTCTGGTTAAATATCTGTTGAATTATTACTGCATCTTCATGAGAAAGTATGTAAGAATGGAAAAAGATGAAGCCAGCTCAAAGTCTGAGACATTAGCTGGCAGAGCTTGGCGTTACTCAATATAACAACAGTGAATGAGATGGTTGATTCATACCAGTGAGGACTTGGGAGACAGGATTGGTCTGGAACGTGTAAGAGAAGAAGGATGTGGCAAGGCATGGGCAGTATTTGTGGTACATGAAATCACTAAAAGATTTTTGCTGGTCAGTAATGTACACTACAGAGTTTTGCAACTTTTTGATCCTGACAAAACATCTTGTCCCTTCTGGATACTGGATTTTGTAAGGACTTTCACAGAAGCATCGTATATGCTGAGCTGGAGAGAGACTCATCAGGATCATCAAGTCCAACTCCTGGCCCTGTGCAGGTCACCCCAAGAATCCCACCAGGTACCTGAGAGCAGTGTCCAAACACATCCTGAATTCTGTCAGGCTTCATGCTGTGACCACTTCCCTGGAGGGCTGTTCCAGTGCCCAGCCATCTTCTGGGTGAAAAACCTTTTCCAAATATCTAACCTAAACTTCCCTCAACTCAGCTTCATGCTGTTTCCTCAAGTCCTGTCACCGGTCACAAGAGTGAAGAGATCAGTGCCTGCCCCTCCTGTTCCCCTCAGGAGGAAGCTGTAACTGCAGTGAGGTCTCCCCTCAGTCTCCTCCAGGCTGAACAGACCAAGTGACCTCAGCCACTCCTCTTACAGCTTCCCCTCAAGGCCCTTCATCATCCTCATGGCCCTCCTTTGGGCACTCTCTAACACCTTCATGTCATTTTTATATTGTGGCACCCAAACCTGCCCCCAGCACTTGAGGTGAGGCCGCCCCAGCTCAGAGCAGAGAGGACAATCCCCTCCCTTGCCTGGCTGGTGATGCTGTGCCTGGTGCCCCCAGGACAGGGTTGGCCCTCCTGGCTGCCAGGGCACTGCTGACTCAGATCCAGCTTCCCACAGACCAGGACCCCCAGGGCCCTTTTTGCAGCACTGCTCTACAGCCTCTCATTTCCTAATCTGTACACACAACCTGGGTTGCCCTGTCCCAGGTGTAGAATCTGGCACTCGCCCTTGTTAGACTTCATACAGTTGGAGATTGATTTTCCATCTCTCTAATTTGTCAAGGTCTCTGCAGGGCCTCTCTGCCCTCAGGGAGTTGACAGTTCTTCCAATTTACACTATTATTTGGAGAACAAATAAATTAATACTTTCCCTGCATCATCTCATGAAAGGTAAATGTGGCCATTTGGTGAGAGCGCACTCGTATTTGTGCACATCGTCAGGGCCCTGAGCATATTCCCCCTTCACCCTCTCCCGGGCTTTTGGCTGCCAGACCTCTGGGCCTCCTTAGAAAAGGGTGCAGGTGTCTGGATTTTAAATGAGCTGTTGGGAAAATCTGCTCTGCAGGGTCCCAGTGGGGCTTCCTGCCTAGCTTGGGAGTAGCTTTTAAGCACACGGTTTCATTCTCAGTGCCTTCCTGCACTTTAGTTGTGTCTGGCTGTTTTCCACCTTGGCAGCCTTGGACTTGCCCCAATGCTGAAGACTTATCTAATGATCTGGCCAACCCAGTTTGCTGTCAGAGGACCTGTCCTGCTCATCTTGCTCAGATACCATGATAAGATGCCCTTCTCAGGGAGGGTCCTGTCTGGCCCACTCTACCCTCACCCTTGGTTCCTGGCATACAAACATGAACACACTTATTTTTCTATGCAAAGTTACAAAGTTACATTTTTGAGCTGTTCTTCATTTCATTTTCTACCACCTTGTGTTGCCACTCAGGCTATCAGTGACTGTGGAACATTGACTTACCTGTGCTTACATTCTTAACTATGGACAACTCTATTTTTAGATGCCATGGGGGATAACATGAAAGAGGAAAAAAACCCCAAGTTGTTTTGACCCTGTTTAAAATGAAATAGCAGTGAGGTTTTCATTAGCAAGCAAACTGGAAAAATATCTGCTGAAGAGATTGAGACTGTACCCAATAAATTTGTGCTCTGAAGGTGTTGAGTAATTCAGTTCCAATGATCAGACTAATTCTGTTATCTATATTAAACTGCTTCACATAAGCAACTTGAGAAACTGAAGTAATTTTTTAAAAAATACACAAAACAAAATTGCAGTGGAGATAGTCACGCTTCCAGACCAAATCCAGGCTCAGGGTATAATACTTTGCCACGTCTTAAAAATAGACAAAAGTAAAAATAATGAAAGGTAGATACACTGAGTAAGAAAAGTTGCTACAAAGAAGTCATGCTGCATGTACAGAAACCAGGAACTCTTGAAGGCCTGGGGTAAGATAACCAAATATATTTAGGTCAATAACTACATAACCATTGTGGTAAACTGATATTATTTCAGTCTGACAAGATAGAGATTATCATGAACTGTCATTGATTATTTTGATTTCCTTGGATTACAAGGATCAGAATTAATTGCAAGAAGTCTTACAGCACCAAGCATGTGGCCTCTGCTGATGATACTTACAATTTTTTCAGAAAATAAAAATAGGCCAATTAAAGGGAAAAAATGAGTTAACTTTGCTGAGCAGTGCAAAGTTGCTACAGAAATACAGGCCATGCTGTAGACACACAGAGAATTGCAGTTGCAGCCATGGGTGTCAGAATCACCTTGTATCTTATCACCTTCTTAGCTGAAGAAACACAGTTAGCAGAAGAGATAGAGCATTTCAGCAGTGTGCACTGCCACAATGAAAGACACAAAATGTTCTGGTGAGGTTGTTCTTACAGAAGTACCAAACTGGCATCTGTGGGTTAATGAATAGACCCTGATCTAGATGTCAGTGTCACAATCAGTGGCAATTATTACTTGCAGGATTATCTGTGACGTTTACAGTTGCCAGCTAAGCAGAGCCAAGTCGGTTTAGCTACATTGCAATCATCACAGCTTTATGTAAGGCAATAGTTTCCATGTCTTTACTAAGGTTATCTTAAGGGAGCTTAATTATGTTAAAGTAAGCACTACATCTTAAGGCTTCCTAATTCATGACAGCTTACACAATTATTTGGACAACAAAACAATTAACATCAACATGTTAATGACTGATACTCTCCTGATTTCGTATGTAGTTGAAAACAAGGATTGGAGATGGATATATATATACAGGTACTGGTACAATCAATGAAGGCAGATTTGTCCTTTTTTGTTCTTTTCTTTTTATGCAAATATCTTGATAGTAAAGGCACCTGCAAGATACAATAAATAAATAATAAAATGCCTAACAAGACATTTTAGGTTGCCTTTGTGCCTAATGAAAAACACATAGACAATTTTTCCCACCCGATTACCTTATTGTAATTGTCCACCTTACATTTCTATCCAGTATTCCTATCCTAGCCAGATGTAGGTAGATATGTGTGCTGCTGATGGGTCTAGCTGATGATTTATTCTTCTGTTTTCTTTCTCCCCCTGCTGATATTAATAGATCTGAAAGCCTCTGCTTTTTCTTCTCCTTACCTTGCTTTTTTCTAGGCTTTATGTTTCCTTCTGAAAGAGCAACACCTTAAAATTGCATCATTAGGCATACAAGACTAGAAGGGAAAATTCTGACCAGAAGTGTGGGTTTATTTTCACTGACGCTGCATGATCTTCAGTGTAAGGGAAAGATTTAGTCTGTAGTGTCCATGCTTCTGGACTTGGTCCCATTTGTGTATTTGTGTATTTGGAAGCTTTCAGCCACATCCTGGAAATTGCAGCAGGAAGGACTGCATGGCTGGGTGGGTGTGCCCACAAGGGAAAAATGTAGGAATCCCAGTTCTTAGCAATTCGAAGGAGAAACTCCATACTGACACCACTGTAGTCAGACATGCCATGAGCTCCTTTTGGGACAGAGCAGTCTTACAGCTGTTATCATTATAAAATCAAGCAAAGCATCTGACATCCAAGCTCTTGAAAGTGGCAAGTTCATTACAAATTCAAAAACCAGTCATTTTCAAACTGACTGTCATTCTGCCCCGATACTGGCACCTTTGCATTTTAATTACTTTCATGATTTTTCATTTTTAAAAGAATGTAGTCACTTTTGCTGAGATGTATTGAGTGTACTTATTTCCCTCAAACCCCAGTATTTGCTGGAGCAGAGTGGGCTGGCTGGTCCTTCCCGGCGGGGCTATCTCGGCTCTGTGCTGGGGGTCCCACACAGAAGGGGCCAGGGCTGAAAGCTCTTGCTGACGCTCACTGGGTCTCTGCGCTTGCGCTGCCTTTAAAGGATATCGCCCACCTAATGCCTTGCGCCAGTCAGAACCCAGGCTCAAAGGAGGAAACTCAAATGAAAGACCCTCCAGCCAGGGCTCCCGAGCAAAAAGAACCAGGAGGGAGAACTGTTGCTGTCCTGCGCCTTCCCTTTGAAGCTCCTTCACATGCCCATCTGCATTTGCTCTAAGATCTGACCGTATTCTTGCCGGAGCCCAGGAGAGCCACTGCCTTGGGCTCACAGAAGGGCTGCGGGATTCGAAATCTCAGTTTTCCTTGGCAGTCCCTTCAACACCACACAGGTGCCCCACGCGCAATCCTCCTCAAAGGAGCACGTTTCTCCCCGCCTCGTTTACAGCCCCAGATCCTCTCCTTGCAGTCCCCGAAGCTTCTTTCCCGCGAACGCTTGCGAGGCCACAAGGTCCGTTTTTCCCGGTTCCTGTCGCAACCCCAGCACGGCCACCCCCACGGCCACACTTCCACGCGCGTCCGGCTTCCTGCGTCCCGGCTCCCCCGCCCAGCCCAGGCCATCCCGCAGCACCTCCCCGCCCATCTCTGCTCCGCCTCCGCGGGGCGTGCAGGGGAGCGGCCGCCGTCCCATCGCTG
>JANPWX010000102.1:586222-657935 GCA_024734555.1 Trochalopteron elliotii
CTCGATCCAACGAAATCGCCGGGGGCGCGCCGGGGGCGGGGGCGCGCCCGCAGCTCGGGGACGGCCGCGGCCGCCCGCGGTCCGCGCTGGGAAGCGGGGGAAGGATGGAGCCGGAGCGGCCGCGGCCAGCCGGGGTGGCCCTGTGTCCCCCGGGCAGCCGTGGTCAATCCCAAGCCTTCTCTCAAAAGTCTGGCTGAAAGGCGACTTAAGCAAATGTTTGTACTAAGAAGGCAAACAAATGACACCCCCACCCCCCGAAAAAATCCACAGATAAAATACCAATCATCAAAACTCCAAACCCATATTTGTTTGTTTATTTATTGACATTCCAAATCCATTGTCCTTGCCCTGCAGCATGCTTGTACCATAGTCTTGAACTCCACATGTTAGGAAAAACACGATCCAAATGATTGATCTTTCTTCAAGTCCGGGTTAACTTTAATGTGGGTGTCAATTTAAGTATTTTTGCAAATCTTTGGAAGTGGTTCTTCAGTTCTTAGAGCATCATGCAAACTGAAAGACCTTAGCCTTGTGCAGTAAATTGGACTACTGTGAGAGCAATTAACTCGATTTACTTTTTCATCACCACACATTGTTGTCCATCTTCCAGCATCTCCTAAGTCCTAACATGTGACATCTTTTGTCTCGTAAAAGTCCTGCCACTCCAGAAACATTTGTTGTCATAGAGAATATAATTCTTTTTTACTGCACGAGCACAGAAGCTTATTAAGTTCAAAGAGAGAGAAGGGTTCAACATGCATAATCTAAATGCCTGGGTATGTCTTTTATAGCAGTTAAAAAGAAATACCTGGGTCTAGAGCCTAGTTTTTATGAGGTGGGGAAGGTTTCTGCCTGGCATGATAACTGTGCAGTGTTTCAGCAGAGTGTGCTTCTCTTTTAGATTATTCTGGATTTCTAGAAGGTCAGAGGATGTAGCTTGCTGGGATGTGGACAATATAACGTGTATTGCAATAGAGGCTAGAATGATCTAAGAGGCCTAGGAACAATACAGTATGTCCTGTATAAGGAAAAAAAATCTGTAGAAATAATCCAACAGTTGTAAAAGTTTCTGGTTTGATTTTGGAGAATGCTGGTGGTTTGTGTTCATTGGGGTTTTTTGGGGGGCTGTTTGTTTATTTGTTGAAGTGTACATTTTGGAACCATCTTCTACAGGAGCATGCTATTGGGAAGAGAAGAGAGATCATATGATCCAGAAACTGTAGGGATTAATATTCCTTAGGGTTAGTCTAGTAATTAATTAACAGATTGTTTGCAAATCTCCTCTGTTTCACCTGTTTCCAGATCAGGTGAGAAGACAACTTACTAACCGTGGCTTTTCTCCTTGACGTGCTGGTGAAAAGAGTCTGTTCTCTGAACACCTCTCTGAGAAGTCTTGATGGCATCTGTGTTGAATCTAATGGGAGTTTAAAGCCTGCAGACCAACACTTGGTTGGATGTCTTAAACTAGATACTGAGCCTAAGATTAGAGTCCGACCCCTGAAATTAACTTGCTTGCCGCAGGAGCTGGCTGTCTCTGCTGGAGCCCTCAGAAATAACTGAGTGGGGAGCACATGAACTTTCTGTCACTCCACAGTTCCTCACCATCTTGGACATGTTCAGTGTAAACAGTGTCATTCAGTGTAATGGAAAATAATGTTTCAGAACTGCTGTCTGTGACTATTTTCTCCATTGGTATCAGTTTTTCTGAAATGGTTCCAATCTGATCCAGCCCCTCTGAGCAGCTGAAGGCTGTGTGTGAATCAAAGCTCACACTGTTTTTCTTGACTTTCTGTTTGAGAGCTACAGCTGAGTGATTGCCACTGCTGTAGTGTAGTATCTGTCAGGAGCTAGGAGCACTGGAATGAGTCTGCCTCTTGATGTGTCCTAACTTATTCAGTACCCCAGGGGCAGTGAGCATCTGGGATTGAAGGTTTGTGTGTGACAAATAGATCTCAAGCCTGCTTTTAAGGATGTTGAGACAGCTGTTCAGGTATGTTTATGTTGCATTCATTGGCCTCTTTGTCATTATCTCTTTCTATCCATATAGACCTGTTGCTCCAGTTTACCACCTAGGAAGGGAATAAGCAGATTGGCCCAAGATTCCAAAACAGATGTCTGCAGAGGGTAATGAATATATTCACCCACAGGTGATCTTGGAAAACTGCTGAAGTCAGGACTTGCTGTCCATGGGACAGCAATTTACTGAGTTCTTAGCTGTTCTGATTTCAAGCTCTCTCCTGTGGATGAGGTTTGCTGTGGCTCCCAGTGTTGCTGTAGCTGGGCAGATACATGTATTCAGTTCTCCAGCTTGGCTTGAGTGACAGCATTTGTTCATCTCTTAGTTGTGAGAAATCCTTAAAGACATTTGCAATTCCAAGAGACCACACCTGTCAGGTGTAGGTGAGGGTGGGAAGGATTGGAGCCAACGATTAGCAATAACCAAATATGAGAACTTGTCCCAACTAAAGTGTCATTAGAACACCTGTCAGGTTAATTTTGTTTTCATCAGTGCTATGCTAATTCAGCTTTTAAAGGAGAGTGACACTTCAGTTTCTGTTTTATTTGTATGCCATAGTTATTAGGTTCACCTGAGAAGCCTTGAGTGAACTTAATACTTCTGGCTAATTTTTGCACAGATATGATTTGACTTCACTCCTCTCAGATTTCTTGTAAACATTTTGTGTCTGTAAGGTATGATTCGTCATTGTAAGATAGCTGAGTTATTCAAGTAAGACTTGAAAGCAGCAAGTATCTGTGTCATCCTGTATACTGAAGCATGATTAGACAGTATTGAAGGTTAGTAGGCAAAGAAGCAATTTAGGAATAGAAATTCTCAAGTGAATAACTGTGTCTGGTTAATCTTTATAGTAAGTTCAGTAGTCAGCACCTTGTGGAATGTCACGAGCTAAGTACAAACTCAATAAACTGTTCTTTTTGAGGCTTTGGTATCTTGATACCTTTCTACATAAGCACAATATACAGGAAGGTGCCATTACCTAAGAGAATATCCAAGAAACAGATATGAGAGACCAGGCAGTCTTTTTGTTCATGTGTTTAAATGTTTCAGCTGCATATTTTATACTGTTTGCTGAAGATTCTATAGAACAAGACCTGAATTTCCTTTGAAAGGCATAGAACTCTAGACAAATTTGCTGCTTGTTTAGATTTCTCTTAAACTGAATGCTTTTTCTATGCTTTAGTTTTAATTTTGTTCAACCATGCATCAAAGGAGCACTAGGTGTACACACATGAAAGCATTTTTGGCATCTTTTTGGTATTCCCTGGTTAGCTGCCCTACCTTATCGATCCTCTTGCAGTAGGGCAGAATTTTGGCATTTATGTGACTACCTGCCTCCCCACCACTTTCTGACCCAAGAGTGGATAGGATCTTGATTTACTGAGTCTGTGCTGGATGCTGCTGTACAGTGTGTACTTCAGTGCCTGAAGTTATTGTGTTTATAGCAAACCTCATGAAAAACCTCCATATACTTTACTGAAGTCACATCCCTTTTGTTATTGATAATTTTTAGTTTGATAGGAGCAGTCAGTGTTTTCTGTAGACAGGTGTATATACAAGTAGCATTGAACTGCAGGCTTATTTTTTTATTAGGAGCTTGCATGGTTTCCCACATATCACTGCAAAATATGGGGCACTCAAAGTCAGCTCCAGAAATCTACTTGCTGCCTTAAGACTGGCAGAGTTTCACTGGCCAAGGTAGTGTGTTTGAAATACCAATATGCATTTGAAAACCTTGTATAATGGCACTTTGGTGCTTTTCACCAAAGGCAAAGTTACTGGAGTATTTTTGAAAAACTGAGCTGAATCATTTTCTAAAGGGTTCTTCAAAGTCCAGCTTCTTTTATCCTCCAAACTACTATCATATTTTTGTCAGTTGCAGAAAACTTGTTCTTTTCGAATACTTGGCTGCTACTACCCATTTGAATTTCAAGGTATGCTGTTCATTTAAAGCAATTGAAGCACAAGATTTCTTGTTCAGACCTTAGTGCTCTGTAAGTTTATATTTTGCAGCAGATGTCTTACCAAAACTCCTCCATTAAATATCTTAAAACATCTCTGCAGGCTTGATAACTCAAGCCCTTAATCCTCTTACTGGCTCTTCACTGGACTCTCTCCAGTGGTTTCATTTCTCTCATTGGGGAGCCCAGAATTGGACAGAGTTTTTGAGATGGGGCCTCATCAGCGCTGACAAGGGCAGAGTCTCTTCCCTCAACCTGATGGTAGAAGTCCTCCTAATGCCCCCCAAGATTCTGTCAGCATCCTCTGCAGCCTTCACTGCACCTTCTTGGCTCATGTGCCACTTGTGTTACAGGAAATTCTGATTTCAGAGCTGCCATCATACCTCTAATGCTGAGCTTTGCTTTCCAGCCAGGCAGTCCCTGCTGTGTGGGGTTAGTCCTCCCCACGTGCAGGACTTTGCACTTCTTGTTGAACTTCACGAGGTTTCAGCCTGCCTGTTGCTCCAGCCTGTCAAGGTCCATCTGGATGGCAGTGAAAACCTTTTATTTATCAGCCACTGCTCCCAGTTTCGGTCCCTGTACCTGTGAATCCATCGGCAGTTTCAGTTTGGGTTTTTTTTTTCCCTCTGGTGGGTGGGGGTTTTTGTTGGTTTTATTTTTTTAATTTTTTTGCATCCACTTCTGGAATGACTGTAGAAGTCAAATAAACTGTAGTAGGTGGCAAAGTGTGGAAATAAACTAACAGGCTAGGAAGTTATCTGTAGATGTTGGCACTGACTTTGTTGTGCTTCACTATATATCATTTCATTGCAAGCACACTGTCTAGGCAAAGTCAGCTGTCATAGTCCCATCTGAATACTTTGTGTAGGTGGTACTGAAGGTTTGGACTGACAGAACCATCAATAACAGAAATCCAAGTGAAATGTGTAATAATGTGTGAAGAGATTGGATAGATATCTCAGTGTTTGGAATTCTTTCTTTTGATTTAGTGCCTGGTATGAAATCAACAGATTTGAGCATGCAAAGTTATTTAGTAGTCTGTACAAAACAAAATACATTCATAGTTTTGGCTTTCTGGGAGACAGAAAATGCAAATTTCCACAGTAATGGCTTACACAGCTGAGAGAAGATACGTGATCACTGTCTCAGCACAAACACAGTGGCACTATTCAGGTGTTTAAATACTGGCTTTAATTTCATTAAGTCTGTCCTCAGACTCTTAAAATTCAATGACCTACCCTAAAGTGTCAAAATATGTTATCACTAAACATACAAAATAAATCTTTTGGGTGTCTGTTTTCTTTTAAAAGCTGTAGCAAGCTCACCTCCTGAAGGGAGATCTGATGTGTGGACAGCAAAATACTGGATAAAATTTCTTCAACATTTTCAATATTTAAAGAGGTTTCAGACTTAAAGTCTTTTACGAAAACTTTTGGGAACTCCAGAATTATCTTCTAGTTCTCTGTAGCTGCTTTTAACATTCAGACAGTAACACTTGCTGATTTGCATGTTAATAGAAATAGATTCCTTCCCCCTCGCTTTTCTCTTTTATTTAAACTGGCTTGGGGTCAGACCAAGACTTTGAGGTAGTTGCTTGGTTTTCCAGAATCATTCTTCATTCAAGGTGTCTAGCTTTAAATGGAAATTGTAATATAGTTTTAAGTATGTTTACTAATTTAAATTGGGTTTAATGTACTTTCCTCTGATATTTTTCTTAATTTCCCATCTTGAAAGCTTTCTTAAACAATGTCATTTTAAATAGTTTAGTATCCACACTTTTGTCATCACCAGTTGCTATTTGAAATCAGAGTGCCAAACTAAAATTTGAAGTTGTGAGTTTATTTTAAGAAAGGAATGAAGAATTCTTCAGGGTCAAGTTTCTGTTGTGGTTTGTTGGGTTTTTTGTTTTGTTTTGGGTTGTTTGGGTTTTTTTTCCTTCTAAGCTTGCCCAGTAGGAACTTGGCAGGAGTTAGAAGACAAAGCCTTTGTCATAAGATGCTTCTTATTGCTTCATTGGTGGTGCTTTGTATCTGCCTGAAGTTATAAGGATTCCAGGTAATTTTGAATTCAGAAATGCCGTGTTAGAGGTAATTCTGATTTCAGAACTGCCATCATGCCTCTAATGCTGCAAGTGTACCCACCATCTATGAACACTTTGTGGCTTGGGTGCCAAGGATGTCTGTTTGAGAGTATTAAACCTGTGTGTGGTGGTACATAGCCATGTTCTCAGAGAAACTATATGCAGCAGCCATTGCTTTTTGGAGAAAATTGTCAATCTTTGATTATCCAAGTAGAATAATTGGAGAGAATTGTTTTGTGAGCTTGGTTCCTGACAGTCATATGCCCTGCATATTAATCTATAAATAGATGTCAGGAGCCTGTGAGGAGAAACTCAAACTAAATTATCAATGTACCTTGAAAGCGAGAGTTATAGAATTAAGTCTTTCATCAAGGTTTTAGCTGTTTGGGATCAAGTGAATGAGACATCTTCAGTTTTCCTCTGCATTTGTTAACTTCCTTTGCAAGAAAAGGAGCTATCGATGTGAAAACTCTGTTTAAGTGATATGTCTCTTTTCGTTAGGTGTTTAGAATCCTGATAAAGAGAAATGGCAGGGGTTTTTCTATTCAAGAGGAAGAGGAAATGGGGGGAAAAGTGAATTGCATAAGCCAAGCAACGTATAGGAAGCAAGTGACATCTTCTTAAAGCCTAGAATTTGCATTTGTTTTGAGGTATAGGTGGTGACTTTTTTCTTTTTAGCATTATCACTTTATCCATGTAAAGTGTATGTAATCTACAGAAAAATAAAAAGATTCATACTCAATAGTGTTTCCAGGAGTAGCTGCTTCAATAATTAATACCTTGTTTTGTGCAGTGTACTGTAATGCAATCAGCTTTTGTATCATGGCTTGTTGCTTTTTAAAATGCACATGGCAATTCTTTCACTGAGCTTCGGAGAGACATTGCCAACCACTGGTAACTTCTTGCACGCCTGACTTAAATGGAAGCATCCTGCACACAGGACCTCTCTTAGCCTCAGATTTTCCAGAGCTGAAGCCTTTATCTCCTTCTGTGATTGTAGGAGCATATAAGCCCTAACACTGACTGTTCCGTGTCTGCAACCTGAAATTGTAAGGTCTGTGAGTTAAACCTCAGTCTTTGTGGCATGAATGTCCTGAAACTGCAAAAATAACAACGTGAGGATGCTTTTTGCATAGTAGATGTAGCAGCAGAGTTTTGCAGACGATCAGCACATAGACTTTCTAGTGTATAATGCGTTTTCTTGACTTAAAAGTGACATCCAGCCTAGCAGTGCTTGTTTATAACAGTGAGGAAAAAATTGTGGTTAGTTTAGTTTGGCTCAAGCAGAGGTATGAAAAAGGAAGAGGAGAAACATCTGCAACTGTTACAACACGTTTGAATTTAAATAAAACCAGATAAGAGCAAGGAACAGGCAGCTTTCTTCTTTGAATAAAAGGGGAAAAAACCAGCAAACAATCAATAAACCGAATTTTAAGGGGCATGTGTATTTTTTTAAGGTGCATTAACATATAAGAGAGCACTGAAAGGAATGAAAACAGCCATTTCAGATTAGTTGTGGAAATTACTGTGCTGAGGGGTTTTTTTCCCCCTTTGAGTAAGACTCTGTCAAGCTGCCTAGGAAAGTCAAAAGCTGTTGTTTATGGCTCTCTGTGGGGAACGAAGTTAATTAGTATATGCTGTGCAGAAATATGCTGCAGACCCAAACGCCCGCGGTTAGAAGATGCTATTGTTCTAGCGCTGGTGAAGTGATTGATGTGGGTGCTGCCTTAGGAACAGTGGCAAGTCAAGTTTAAAAGTCCAAGGCTCCGCCTGTGCCCTTTCCCCTACTTTCCTGGCGAGCACGTGGCAGTGCAGGAATGCAGCGAGGGGAAGTGTACCGAGGCTTATGATTAAATTGGCCTTTAAGGAGGAAAACAAGTGTTCAAAGAAGCGGACTTCGGGAAGCCTTTGGTATCCCGCCATCATAATTCAGGGCAGTTTTAAAGGCTTATGGCTTTCTTAAGGAAAGGAGAAGAATATGAAAAGAAACAAGCCGTTTTATTGTTTCATGTCTTAATGTCAAACAATGCAGTCCTAGAACTGGACTGTATTTGTTTTCAGGGCTCCTTTGCTTGATTCAGGATTAATACGTGCTGGATTATTTTTTTTTTCCTTTTAGTTTGGGAATAAGGAATATTTTCCTTGACGAAGCTTATTTATTTTTATGAGAATGCTAATGTCAGGTTGACTGTTAATGCTTGATACTATTTATAATATTTTTTTGCCTTGGACTGTAAAAAAAGCATGTGCTTAAAAATGAAAGGGTTCCTGAAATTCTTTCCATTCAGAACCAAAGAGGACATTAATTACAAATCTCCAGGCTGAGAAGTCACAGGGCAGTTGAAGGGTAATGGAAACTAGCTGATCGTGTACTTAAGTCACTGGCATTCCAGAATGCAAAATTCCATGAGTGAACTGAGCAGAACCTGTTGGCCCTTCTTGAGACAAATCCAGGTGCCTGATTCTCTGTATGCAAATACAGTTGAGTTCTTTGTATGTGTTTGTTGGGGTTTCATCATTCCAGTAATGTACCCAGTATTATCTTATTAGTGCCACTAAACACATGATAAATGTTTGACTTTGAATGCTTTTGCAAACCCTGTTGAGTTCAGGTTGTACCCTGTATTGCTGCTGCCTCTGCTTTTTTTATTGCTCTCTTGTCAGCTGGTGATGAACAATTTAAATGAATGAATGGACAGCTGACTTTGACTTCCTCATACTTGCCTACAGCAGAGCCCATATAAGTAGTTCTTAGTGGCAGAGTCATTAAATACTACAAATTGCAGTTGTTACTCGGGCACACAGGGCTTGTGTTAAAGCTTTTGAAACCAGTGTTCAAAGCTGGTTTGTGTTCTTCTCATTCATTCTTCTTTGTTATTCTAATCAGACACTACACACACATAAATCAATTGCATACTATCCCTGTAGGATACTGTGAGTTTTAGGTGCCTTGATCCACCCGGCCCACAGCTTCTACAACCTCAGCAGTGGCTGATGGATTAGTGAGATCTGTGAATTACCATTAGGCACTGTAGCAGTACTTGTGTTGCAGAGGTGGATCACTGTAGGCTGGTCCAGGAACAGGTTCATTAATTATTGCAAAGAATCAATGCCTGTTGGTCAGCAACCTTAGTAGATGATGTGCAACAGCAGTTACCTCATTCATCTCTGCAGGGTTTTCCTTCTCTTTCTATATTGTGTATTTATTTCCTAAGCCTACTGTTATTGCTGCATTCCAAGTGCCTGGTTGTCTGCTCATACACCTTGCCACACATTCTTTGTGTTTCAGATGACTTTGATTAAGTAGAGTATTTACAGACTAGAGGAGCAGCACTCCAGTCATAATAAACTGCTTTTGAAATGCCCACCTAATAAACTGCTTTTGAAATGCCCACCTGAATTGTATTGGTTAGTCCTCATGTGCTGTTCAACAGGGGATGACAGTCTACCAGAATTTAGCTAGCTTTAGGTTTGCACACAAAATGTAAATTTTAGCTTTTAGGATTTAAAAAGGGGAAAGTAGTTGCTTTTTTAAAATTTTGCTTACATAGAAATGCCAGTGCAACCTTAAAACACTTGGTATTGATAACATGTTTTGTACCAGTGAAAATCTCAATCTAAAACTGATTCCTGACCTACAGATGGGGTAATAAATTCCACTACCATTTAGTCATACTTCCAGGAGGATATTGTGTTTAGGACTATGCATGAAAGATTTGGTAAGCTAATACATTAAGTTGGACAAGTGACCAGCTTTGTAATCATGATGGTCTCCTCAGGAATACATAGTTTTGACCATTTCAATGTTATACATAGAGTCTGTCTGCAAAAATCTACTTTCTAATTGAAAGTGCTCAAAAAATATATTTTGATATTAGTCTGAATCAAGAATTAGTAGGAGTAACTTACAGGATGTTTATGTATAAATGCTGGTTATGAAAACTAAGAAAAGCTATGGAATTGCCAACAAGTTTAACAAGGACAAGTGCCAGATTCTGCATTTGTTTTGGGGCAACTCTGGATGTGTGTACAGACTGGGAGTGAGATGCTGGAAAGCAGTGCCACAGGAGGGGCCCTGGGGGTCCTGGTCTGTGGGAAGCTGGATCTGAGTCAGCAGTGTCCTGGCAGCCAGGAGGGCCAGCCCTGTCCTGGGGTGCCTCAGGCACAGCATCACCAGCTGGGTAAGGGAGGGGATTGTCCCCTCTGCTCTGAGCTGGGGTGGCCTTACCTCCAGTGCTGGGGGCAATTTTGGGTGCCACAACGTGATAAAATATATAAAGCTCTGAGAAAGAGTCCAGAGGAGAGCTTTGAGGAGGGTGAAGGGTCTAGAGGGGGGAGAGATGATACAAGGAGCAGCTGAGATCGTTCAATCTGTTCAGCCCGGAGAAGAAGGGACTCAGGGAAGACCTCAACTTCCCTGTGGGGGGAAGAGGAGAAGCAGGCACTGATCTCTTCTCTCTGGTGACAAGTGATAGGACCCGAGGGAATGGCTTGAAGCTCTGTTGGGGAAGTTTAGGTTAGAATATTTGGAAAAGGTTTTTCACCCAGAGGATGGTTGGGCACTGGAAGAGGGTCCCAAAGGAAATGATTGCAGCCCCAAGTGTGACAGAATTCAAGAGGTGTTTGCACAACACTCTCAGGCACATAGTGGGACTCTTGGGGCTACACTGGATTTATACTTCTGTTTTAACTTCCAGTGGTTTTTGTTTGAGTCTTTTATGGCTGCCCGGTATAATTGTCTTCTGTCTATATTGGCATAGTTGTTGGTATTTATTTGGGCAGTTAAACTGAGCTACAATTCCATGAAATTTCATCATAATTTCAGATTTCTTTGGGAAGGTAATTTTCCTGGCACTTGTGGTTTGGTTTCCTCAACTCTGCATAGTTTTGATTTTTGCATTCATTTGCCAGTCACAGCATGGAGCCACAGGGACTATAGTCTCTTATTGCTTTGAGTGATCATCTTGAAATTAGGATATGAAAAAAATCTTGGGAGAAGATATGGCCAGAAGCAGCTTTGTTTTTCTAGCTGAGGTGAAAACTTTAGATACCTTTTGTTTTGAATAAAACATTTTCTGAATCTTCTTTAAAATGTGAGATGCTCTGTACCTGTGATATGCTTTTTCTGAATGTTTTGGCTTTCACTTTCTGTTCTGCTCTGATTTTTTAATGTATTGCCTATAGAGGCGATACAGCTATCTGTGATGTTGCCAAAATGCCCGAGTTACATGAGTGTTTTGTTTCCATTTGCAGCTGTTTTGGTTAAAAGCGGTGCCTTAAATCAACCTTCAGGACACTCAGACTGAAGTGCAAGTAGAACCTGTAAGGAAAAGGCAAGTACTATATGTAAATTTTTTATACTTAGCAATCTTTGCCAAAATTGTGATGTAGAAAATATCTTGCTAGAAATGAACTAACTAGCTCCTAGTTTCTTTGAACAAGAAAGAAATACTCTTTTTAAACTTTGTTTTTTGACAGAACCCTCTCTGAAAATGGCGGAAGCTCATCAGGCAGTAGCTTTTCAATTTACTGTAACTCCAGATGGGATTGACCTGCGTATGAGCCATGAGGCACTCAAACAAATTTACCTATCTGGTGTCCATTCATGGAAGAAGAAGTTCATCAGGTTCAAGGTATGCTAAACTAGTCCAATCCACCAAACTTCAGGGTTATTTAATGTTTTATGAATTTATGGAACTTTTTTTTACAGAAAACTGTTTTTTTTTTCCTTTATAGTAAATAAAGTTCCTCTGTGTGAAAGACTTATGGGGATTTTATTTAAGGGGTACTGAGGAAGGTGGCACAGGGTGATACTGTAAAGACTGAAAGGGTACATCTTGTTGATTTATTCTATGGAAGCAAGATGAGACAGATGTAGAAATTAACTAACTTCATTCTCTTCATAATGCACCACATAATTATGTAATCTTTTAGCAGAAGTCAAAAATACGACTAGTTGTTATCTTTAGTGTCATATGTCTTAGAGGTACAAGGCTACTCTCTTTATTATAGCTAAGTAGTATTGTTTCTGATAAGGTATTTGATGTAGATTGCCATGAATTTATTGTTTTGTTCATGGGATTATAATTGTAAGTATCTGTTTCATTAGTAGCAAACTGCATAAACTACAGGCTATCTTCAACAGCTCTTTCAAAAACATTAGCATATTAACAGAAATCTGATTAAAATTTTCTTATAAAGCTATGAGAAGAACTGTTTAAATTTTATAAAAAACGTTAATTCTGGTTCTCGGTGTCTTGTTCAGTCGGATATTTTTGCCACCTATTCATGTAGAAGGGTCTAAGTCAGTGTAAGTTGAAAATATTGAAGTGTCATTTGGTTTAGAGTTATTAGTTATTTTCAGTATTTTTAGTAAGACTTGCACCAGGATTAGTGATGTCTACAAGAGAATTAAAAGTTCCTTTCATTGTTGATATAATTTTTTGTAGTAATCAAACTTAAGTAAATCTGTTCCCTACTCCTGAGATAATCCCATGTAAGAAGATGCTGGATAATCTTAACTGCTTGTTTGTAACTAAATGACTTAAATGTGTTGACTTTTGTTTCTTTCCATGGTAATATGAAGTCAGTCACTTTGGTATGAAAAAATTACGTGAAGGCTTTTCTTTCCAGAACGGAATTATCACCGGCGTTTATCCTGCTAGCCCATCTAGCTGGTTTATTGTAGTTGTGGGTGTGATGTCAACCATGTATGCCAAAATTGATCCTTCCTTAGGAATAATAGCCAAGATCAACCGAACACTCGATACAACGTAAGTGGACTGAAAGGTTACTGTTCCTCTAAAGGGGACTCAGTTTTATTTGCAGCTAGTCTTAAATCGATTCCTGTTAAAATGTATCCATTTTGGAACACTGCATTTGTGATGTGGTAAGCCAAATAAGCAGATGTATGAGCATATGAAACGGAGGTTGTTGTACCAGTACTGCTGCAGTTTTCTGGGTATTTGGGAAGCACATTTGGGAACTTTTATGACCTTTGATGTTACTGAATGAAAAGTGTTTGGAAAGTAATTTATGAAAGCAGAGTAAGCAGGCATAAACCTTGTGTAAGGCCTGTCTGTACTATGATTAGACTTATGTTTGTAGTACCCACTTCTCTTTGGAGCTTAAATGGGCACTAACTGGCATATACTGGCTTTTGTTTTAAATAGTGGCTATATGTCAAACCAAACACAGAACATTGTGAGTGGAGTACTTTTTGGCACAGGGCTTTGGGTTGCCCTTATCGTCACAATGCGCTACTCCCTGAAAATGCTGCTCTCCTACCATGGTTGGATGTTCTCTGAATATGGCAAGCTTTCTGCAGGCACCAAGCTTTGGATGGTAAGGATATGTTGGCTTTGTTTCATCTTAACTTCTAACTGATCAGTATTCAAAGCCTTAAAAGAAGATTTTGTAGTTTTATTCCTTTCATGTGTTTTTTGTGTCATGGGACAGGAGGCTGTTAGGTAGCTATTTTTGCTGTCACCTTTCTAATTCTGAAATTAAACTATTCATCATGGCCTTCTACAAGGAAGAGTAAACACTTAAAGAATAACTTCTAAATTTGCCAGGGCCTTGGGCCTTTGTGGCTCAATACCTACTTTTTCTCTGTGTGCAAGTACAGCTTAAAAAACTTTGGCTGCAGCACCAAAGAATCTTGTCCTCAGAGAAAGTGCTCCCCTAATTCTTTACTGTAATGTTAGGATTTCTAGTCATCCATTATAAAATTATTCTTATGCTTGAAGGAAATACTGTTGAGTGTCCTTTCAACTGATTTATTGGTATGCCTCCAAAATGAGCTGGGGAAGAAGCGTAAGGTGTAGGCAGCATGTTATGCAGTTTTTGGATAAGGATAAGGTGAGAGTGGTATGTCTCCTGTGGATTGTCGTGCTTTGGAAAAGGATTCTTAAAGGATATGATAGGTATAAAGTGAGGAAATGTGGATACAATACAATATGATAGAATACAATACAGTACAATAATTTGGTGCTGCAAGAGATTAAGTGGGGTTTCTCTACTTGGACTCAGTTGTTTCATCTCACTTTTGCCTGTATTGTGGTAGAAATAGCTTCGTTTCTGTACTCTGATAAAATCAGTTTCTGCAGCCTCAAAAATTAATGGGCGTGTGTTAAACTAAGCACAGGTCATGATTTACTATGGGAGCTATTCAAGGACAAGTATCCAGAGTGGTGTACACTAAAATAGAGTTTAATGTTTGTCTGTTACAAATGAAATTTCTAATTGATGGTTTCTCCTGGAAGCGATGTCAGCCTCATGACTCAAATTGGTACAGTCCAGAGGCTCTGAATGGTAAGGCTTTCTGTCAATTGCTTGGAGCTGTAGCTGCCTTGGTTTTCAGCATGTCCTACCAGATACGTACTTCAAAGCTCTTAATATTGCCTTATCAGCTCTAAAACAGTATGAACTGTAATGCTACTTACTATGCTTTGTTGCATATTGTATTTATCAATTTTTTATCTATCATATATGTTGCATATGTATTTTGTTGTGTATTCTATATGTTTTAAAAGTACAGAACACTGAAGGTGTATGCCCAACAGTGTCTCATCTATACTTACTATGAAGGTCTATTTAACTAGATCCAGCAAAAGAGAAGACTGGCTTCTGTAGTGAAACAGCTCCAACTACCTTAGCTTTCTAGGTTTTTATAATACTGTTTTCTCTTCAAATGATCATGCAGATCAAAAGCCTGAACTCTAATTTCAGTCACAGTACAAAGTGATTTTTCAGACTGGTTGGAAGTCTGGTGGCACTTTTAATCAGCATATTTCACCTTATAAAGTCAAATTTCCTATATCAGTGTTAAGGGGGAAATCCAAATATTAGTTGCCAAACTAAAAAAAAAAAATTGAAAATGGTAATCATGTGTGAACAGATGCAACATATGTTAGAATGACATTATTTGCTGTGTCTGCATATGAAATCAGAGATGTAATGAAATGTGTGTGTCTGTCAGAGCACTTCTTTTGTCTCAAGCTATTATAAATTCTCTATTGTAAGTTTTCTTAAGAGATAAATACTGTGAAATGTACTTGCTGGTTTTCGTCAGATGAGCAAGTACTCTCTTAAAATAATTTTAGCCTTTTCTGGCTTATGAGTTTTTTGGAACTTGCCTCCAAGTATGAAATTAGATTTCCAGATGAAAAGCTGAGCTTTTTCTTTCCCACCTGTTTCCAAAATTATCTTGTCCTGAAGCACAACTGGATTTCATTGGGCAGATGACTGTGGTGCATCCCACGTACATCTTATGGTTCTGATACTGATCCATTTGCAGGGAGGTCTTTCTTGCTGGTAATACTCAGCAATTCTTAGTTGTTTTGTGCTGCCTAACATTATCTCCCCTAGCTGTGCTGACCCAGGAGACTGAGGGGGAGGAAAAGCTCTACGTTCTACACAGTTTTGTTGGGAGAAATTTTCAGAAATTAGTAGTGAAATGACATCCTCTGTTTTATTCTGTCTTGTCTGTTTGCTTATATATATACTATCCTGTGTATTGGACCAAGATTACACTTTGACAGTACAAGTAATTTGACACTTTGACTGGGTTGTTGATGTAACATTTCACTTGACTTTCATGCTGAAATAGGGTGGCAGGGTCAAAATCCTTTCTTGAGTAGTCTGGAAGTTGCATGGTCTAGAATTTCAGCTTAGTGTGTGCTGCAACTGAAAAGTGGTGGTGGACAGAAAAGCTGCTGCTGTTTTCTCTCTCCCGTGGAACACAGGAGATTCTGAAATATCTGAAGCTAAGTTCTCTCTGGCCTTTTTGTTTTGTTGCTGGGGTTTTTTTGTAACACAAGCACTGAGTGTAACACTGGCATGCTTGCACAATTTGGTATGTTCAAATCCTGCAGTAGACTACCTGAGACTGATTCGTGCTTGAATTAACTCCCTGTAACATCGCTCCTATTATTGATGTTGAGCTGTAACTTTGGAAAACATTAAGCCATGATACAAAAGCACAATTATTGTTTTTAAAGATTAGTGTAGTTATCTAGAAACCTTAGCTGAGTCACAGGGTTGATAATGGTTGTGTTTTGAGGCACAATTTAGATATGTTTCTAGTATCTACTGTGTAATATAGTAAAAGGTCAGCTGGTAGACGTGGTCTTTTTAGTCTTTCCAGAGGGGAATGGAACAAGAAAAGAAGCTCTAAATAACTGTATTTATATTGAGATCAAGGTGTGCCCTACATAAATAGCAATATTGTCTTGTCCCAGGATGATGACTGGGAAGTCAGGAATGACCATGCCTATCTTGCTCTCCCACTGGCATGTTGTTTAACCTTTAGGAAGTTAGTTTCTGTCAAGGTCTTTTTTTACTTGTGAACCCGTGATAAATATGGTAGCTTTCTAAATCTAGTACAGTGTAATTTACCAGTGAAAAGTTCTGTGAGTTACATTACACATTTAGTCTGTCATTTTTCTTTTGTTGTACCTAATAATTTGGTGTGTGTATTTTGTTTTTGCTTTTCTTCAGACCCTTGTAAAACTTTTCTCAGGGCGTAAACCCATGTTATACAGTTTCCAGACATCTTTACCACGATTGCCAGTTCCAGCTGTTAAAGATACTGTTAATAGGGTATGTACATTCACCAATTTATTTTCTTCAGTAACACAGAATCCATAGCTAGATGCCTTTTGCAGTGTTTTTGCCACGCCTCATGAAAAACTGCATCATGGTATTAATATGGTGTAACAGATTCAAGCTTCTGCATGGAAATTAAAATAAAGGCTGTGACAAACCAGTGAAACTGGTGACATTTTGAAGCCGGTGTGATTCACACTGGATGACATGATGCCTATTGTTGTAAGGCTGTGCCACAAAGTGTGATTTCCAGGGTTTTTGAAGCACATCACTTCTGTTATCCTTCCCAGTTGTACAGTGTTATTAAATGTGTGTGTTATATATAACACAGAACCTTGCAGCAAAGTGTAAATATGGCAATATGTCACAGAAAGTCAATGTTTGATTCTTAGAGGAGAAAAAAGTAAATCTGTCTGTTACTGAAGAAGCACCCTTTGGAGTGGAAAATCTTTAGAAAAGTTACCTCCGCTTGTGTTTTGCTGACAAACATCTGAAAAAATATTTTATTTTTTGAAGTTTGTAGCAGACATTTAGAAGAGCATATACTCTTAGTTTACAAACATGGTATTTGCAGCCTTATGGACTGAGACTGGATAATCTTTGTTTACTCTTAAAGTGCTTTATGTGGGGATGGTGAGAAGCTATGTGTTAGTTCCTGTGCTGATGCTGACTATTTTCTTGTGTTCCAGTATCTGGAGTCAGTTCGACCACTTATGGATGATGAAGAGTTCAAAAGAATGGAAGGTCTTGCCAAAGATTTTGCATTTAATTTGGGACCAAGGCTTCAGTGGTACTTGAAGCTAAAATCCTGGTGGGCCACCAATTATGTAAGTAGATAAATAGGAGGCTCAGTTGTTCAAATTACATTATTTGTTCCCTGGTGCACTTTTTGCCTTAAATTCCACTATTTCTTAAATGTAAAAGAAGGAAATTGAAACTCCTTAATATTTTTTTAAAGTACATATGACTTTGCATGTAAATAATTTGTGTGATTTGGTAAACAGTGTGGTGAGCAAAGGTGAATGGAATTTGAAAAAAATGAATTCTTATTTTGCATTCTGTTATTCTGGAGAATTTTATTGTTAGGATTGCTTTTGGGGTTTGTTAATTTGCTTGTTGAGCTTGATAACTCAATAATGGGCACTCAGTAATAGAAGAGTGATTTAGAAAAAAAATTTTAATGTAGAGCAGCAAAGGCATATATACGAAAAAAAAAAGAACTGTATCAATTGTGTTGTTGGTCTATCTTTTCTTTTTTTCTTACAAAAAAAAAGAGCACCCCTCAACATAATAGTGAGAACCCTCAACATAATAGGGAGAACTGTAATGTTAATTCCTTCCTGATATGTTATCTAATGTACCTGTACCCACGCAGCCTAATCTGAACTGGCAAAGGCTGTAAAGCATTCAGGAGATCTGATACATTTTAAATATCATGTGGAGATCATGACTTCTTTGAAACCTTATCAGAGAGATATAGCTGAGTTTAATTTCGTTCTCTCACCCTTTTTTTCTCTGTTTTCCCTGAAGTCTGATAGAAATTAGCTGAGCAGGGGTTATTGCCTTTTTGAAGTAGGGAGGCAAACCAGCACTTTCCTTCCCACTTCTGTATGGAATGTCCTGTGGAGCCATCAACACAGAAGACATAAACTGTGGAAATTATGAGATTTTACTGCTTTTGTTTTTCCTTCCTGCTGCAGGTTAGTGATTGGTGGGAAGAATATATCTACCTTAGAGGACGTGGACCAATTATGGTTAATAGTAACTATTTTGCAATGGTAGGTAAATCCTATAAATATCTTATGTGCCAAGCAATGTAACGTTCCTGGCAGGCATCTTATTTCATGGTGTCTTTCTGCTTAGAAATCCATTGCCACAGAGGATGTAACCTTTGTTTTTCTTTCTTATTGTATAATCTTCAGCCAGTGTCTTCAGGTACCTTCAAGTATGTCACATACTTGAAGTACTTCAAGTACACCTGTCTGAACAGCCCTAGCACAGCTGCCACTTTGGCAAACTCGTGCAGTAATGACTTAAGCAGTTTTGCCCATACTGTAAAAAGTAATCTTCCAAAACCTTTATGTAAAACTTCATGGGTAACACAGCTGAAGAAGGCGTGCTCTCATACTAGCAAATGTACGTACAGGAAGTAAAATTGTAAAAGACTGAAAATAAAAAGGAAAAAAGAAATATGAATGGCTTGGATCAAATTTTATATAGCACTGTCTTTTCTACTCAAATGATTAATAATGTTAAAGGAGATTGTGACTGCTGAAGAAAAATTTCATCAGCTCACTGCACTTGTGCACTTCATAAATTTTAAAGCCTTTTCTACATTGTCTAGAACAAACTTTTAAGAACATGGATGAGAAGTACTATCAGGTTTGTTTCTTTTTAATGTAGCCTGGTAATCATTAACTTATGATTCTTATCTACTTTACAGGACTTTCTTTCTTTATGTCCCACAACCCTACAGGCAGCTAGAGCTGGTAATGTTATCCATGCCATCCTGCTCTATCGGAAAAAACTGGACAGACAAGAAATCAAGCCAGTATGTATATCAGTTTAAATGGCTTTTGATCTTTTTCCAGCATAGTCTGTGAGAAGCTGACCAGTTTTCTGAATGGCAGAGAAGAGGAATGTCTTATTGTTGTGAATTTTTGTGGTCCAAATCATCTTGGCAATCACTTGAATTGCACATGGGCAGAAACTACCAACTGTCAAAAATACAGAATTGTATGGATACAATACAGGATGGTTGGGATAGAGGTCTGGAGGCCACTTGACACCAAGAGTGGGCCAATGGGAGCTTAAGATGATGATAAAATTCTGTGTTGGACTAATTTCTAGGTGGCAAAGATAGGCAAATCCCACATGAGTTTCTGTACTATCCAATGGCTGTGTATTGTAGTAAACAAATATTGTGGAAACAATTAAGTAGTTTTTTCAATATCTTTGAAGGGATGTGATTAATTGTATGGAACTACAAATCTGAGAAATGTCAACTTTTGTTCCTACACAGCCATAAATTGCTTAAAAGAATGAATTAAGGGGTAACGCGTGCTGCGTGTGTAAGTTTTGCATCCAGACCACCCATGGAGAACTCTTTGGATTTCAGGTGCTAGACAGCTTCATTTTTTCCCTTCTGAAGGGTGAGCTTTTGGTAGAACAGGAAAAAATGCTTCTGGAATGTCCATGGAATATTCCACATGTAGTTCAAGGAAAGACCATGAACAGAGAGGAAAAATCTCAACACTGCATTAATGTGTTATAAATCTTACTATTCTGAAGTCTTTGTTTAACCAGATCTTGGGTTTTTTTCCTTTGCTTTTTAATTTTCTAATTGTATATGAAAAATTACATTTTAATGTACATTTGCTTCACAGATTCTTCTGATGGGATCTACTGTTCCACTCTGCTCAGCTCAGTGGGAAAGGATGTTCAATACTTCCCGTATCCCAGGAGAAGAATCAGGTAAGCCAGGCCAGCCAAGGAGAATAAGCATCTTGATGGAATTCAGTCCTTGGTCTGAATTCAGTCCTACTAAAAATCTGGTTTTCCAGATAAAGATCTGGCTGGCACAAGTGTACATCAATACTGTGGAGGTACTACTACTACTCAGGAGGTAGTGGATTGCTGTAGAGTACCTAGATGTTTTTCTTTTTAGGGCCTTTTTAAGCTTTTTTAGTGGTTTTTCTCCTTTACTTAAATTAAAAAAACAATTTCAAGATAATATTGTCTGCCATGTTTTTTAATTTATAAATGACCTTTACTTTTATTTTCCCAAGCTCAAGATGATTTTTGAGTTCTTAATATTAAAAGTGGCATATATTTTTTTGCCTTATTTTGTTTTTCCTAAGTTTTGTCACTGTAAATGGAATCAGATTGCATCTGGAAGAATTTACCATTTGTAATCAGCAGGTGGAAGAAAACATTGCTGTTTATTTCCTTAGTCTGTGAGAATTTCACAGCATGTTTTAGTGGAGACATGTGCTGTTGTGTTTTCCTACAAAAGCTTAAGCTGTATCTAGGCTTCTCTGATCATGTCATATGCTGAAGAGCCTCTTAGAACTGATTTCAGATGTTTGCCCAACAGTGCATCATTGTGGCAGCATCACGGTGAAATACAAGCAGGAGTTACTGTTTAGTCACTTCCATTGGGAATGCATGTACAGGCTGCCACTTGAAAACAGAATGGATTTTTTTTTTTTACTTTCTGTGAGGCCTGTAACTCACTCTAATATTTCAAACTACCTCCAAAATTGTTACTCCCACTCAACTACAGAATTCAAAACAAAGAGCTTCTAAACAGACACAGGGATCTGCCCACTCTTCCCTGCTGGAGGGCTGGCATCTTCTGTGCTGTAAGAAGTGGGATAAGGGGGAGGAGTGGCATTGGGTAGTGGATAAAGCAGTAGGTGCACGTGTCAGATAAGGACTCTGCTCTCAGTTCTGCTGCTGGCCTTTGCTAGTTTGTTGAGGAATTTTTTTCCAGCTATGCCTCAGACAGTTTTATGTACAGAGTGAGGGAAAGGACTTCCCTGGTGTCATTACTCCATGTCATGACCAGTAGCTTAAATAGGAGAGCAGGTTTTTAAATGTCTACTGGACAGTTTTAGTCTATGAGCTACTATTATTTAGAATGCTGCAATACTTCAAATACTGAGAGTGTAACCCTTGCCCCTTCCCTGTTGTCAATAAAATAAAAAGTATAAACAGTTTGCATTTAGCCACGGATTTGGTTTTCTTCCAGTCTAAAATGAGTTTTGCTCAGAAGTATAGAAGTGGCTCATTCTAACTAGCACCTGATGAAAGTACATGATGTATATCTTAGTGGTTCTCCTCAGTTTCTCCTGTTTAAAGTCTTTCAAATTAAACTACAGTCAAAATAATAATTACCATATTTTCCTCCTAAGCTTTTCACATTTCCTATTATACTTATTCCATTTTTCTTTGTTTCTGTTTTTCTAAAGGAAAAACAATTGTGTCATTCTGTGTATGTCTTTTCTAAAGGAAAAACAATTGTGTCATTCTGTATATATTTAAGTGGGTTCCAAAAACATTTTTTGCACATTCTCATGAGCAGCTTGACTCCTTGTTCTCTGATTTCAATTACTTTATATATATTATAGTTCCTAAAGAAAAAAAATTGTCTTCATATTAATTGGTGGTAAAATCTTGATGAACACTGTATCCTGTCACTTAAGCAGTTGTTAAATAGTCATGATTTTTGACAAAACATGCTATGGAGTGAACGACTTCACCTGTGGTTTGGTATAATGCCTTCATGACTAAATTTAGGCCTATTCCAGTTAAGCGATGTGGACAGTAAAATGAGGAAAAAAATGTGGCCTAGTTTTCTGCTTCACATAACATTACACATTTTGGCCATACATGGAACATTCACTCTGCATCTGCCAGGACAAATGTAAACAAAAGCTGATGGTATAAATTTTGAGTTTCTTAAGACTCTCCATGAGTTGTCTAGCACTGGAATGCAAATGATTTAAAAATACCTTTCCTGATACTCATCTAGATGTTCTTTGCTGACTGCTTCACCAGACTGTACAACTAGTGCTCATTTTTCCGATAGAGAAATACAGATTTAGTTACTTGACAGTGGCCTCCAGTGTGGAAACTGGTGGTGCTGTATATGCAAATGTTTGTCAGATCTGGGTATTTGGCTGTTTCATGCAGGAGTCTTTATAATGAAATAACGTGGGGTGCTGAAATCACTTGTAGTGCATGCAATAGGCATCTGATGTTGTTTAGTGCATTAGTGTTTTGAGACTTCAGCTTTGTGTTCACATAAGTGATTGCAATTCTAGATACCCTCCAGCATGTGAAAGACAGCAAACACATTGTTGTGTATCACAAGGGCCGGTACTTCAAAGTGTGGCTGTACCATGATGGCAGATTGTTGAGACCACGAGAAATTGAACAGCAGATACAGAGGATTCTTGATGATAATTCAGAACCTCAGCCTGGTGAAGAGAAACTTGCAGCTCTCACTGCAGGAGACAGGTATGGTGATTATTACTTTTTAAATAAGTTTATTATTTAGAAATCATTGCATATCATAATCATTGAATATTTGCTTTAGAATTTTAAAATAGTTGGTTGTACCTTGGTCACTGATTTTGTATATTGATGATGTGTAAAAGTGCTTCAGTCACTTGTAATTGTGTGAAGTTAAAAAATTTTGCAGTGGCAATCCAGTATGCGGATTATTATTTTTATGTTGTCTTCTTCCTTGTAATAGATACTTTCTTTTGTTTAGTTTTAAGTGTAGATAATCTATGCTGTAGGTATTGCATGTGCAGAAATGTTGAATTTCTGAGGATGAAGTTTTGCACCTGTGTGATGATGAGTTGAATTGGTTCCAAGGATTCCACTGTAGAAGTATTGTCAGAGCTTTTCACAGTTCTCATAGTTGAAATGCAAGGAAAATAGCTGTGCAAATTCCACAGAACTAGGAGGAATGTCTCATACTGATTTTAAAGGTAATCAAACATTGATAAATTTACGTAATCTGGCTATAAACCAATTTTTTTTTTTTTTTTTTTTGCAGAGTGCCATGGGCTAAGGCTCGACAGGCTTATTTTAGCTGTGGGAAGAACAAACAGTCCTTAGATGCAGTTGAAAAAGCAGCATTTTTTGTGACACTGGATGACGTCGAGCAGGGGTACAAGAAGGAAGACCCAGCGAGGTCACTGGGTGCATATGCAAAATCTCTGATCCATGGCAGGTGTTACGACAGGTGCGCTATTGACGCTGTGGAAAATGCCTTCCTTTTTCTAGAATTTGGCCAATGCATATGAATTAATGATGACTTCTAAGTTGATAAATTCCATAGAATCATGGAAGGGTTTGGTTTATAAGGGACCTTCACTTAGTTCCAACCCCCTTTGCAACAGAAAGGGACAACTTTCACTACATCAGACTGCTCAAAGCCCAGTCCAGCCTGACCTTGAACATTTGCAATGACAAGGCACATCTTCTCTGGACAATGTTTCAGTGCCTCACCAGCCCACTGTAAAAAATATTTCTCCATTATAGCACATCTAAATTTACCCTCTTTCAGTTTATATCTGTTGCCCCATGTCCTGTCACTATGAACCATGACAAGAAGTCTTTCGCAGCTTCATATAAGCCCTCTTCATATATTGAAATGCTGCAAGAAGGTGTTCCCAGAGCCTTCTTCAGACTGAACAACAAGCCCAACTCTCACCCTTTCTTCACAGGAGAAGTATTCTAGCACTTTTGCCATTTTTATGACTCCTCTGACCCAGTCTAACATTTCCATGTCCTTCTTGTGCTGAGAACCCCAGAGCTGGACACAGCTCTCTAGGTGGGATCTTACTAGCATGGAGTAAAGAGGCAGAATCCACCCCCTCAACCTTCTGGCAGTGCTGCTTCTTAAGCAGCCCAGAACATGATTGGCTTTCTGGGCTGCAAGTGCACCTTGCCTGCTCATGATGAATTTTTTTTCCCCAAGTCCTCTGCAGAGCTGCTAAATCCATTCATCCATCAGTCTGTTGATACTGGGCAGAGTCTTGACCCAGGTGCAGAGCCTTGTAGTTAACCTTGTAGAACTTCACGAGGTTCAAATTTCTGACTATTTATTTAAGTGTTCTTAAATAAAAAAGGATAAGTTCAGTGCACTGAACGTGAATTTTAGAGACAGAGGAAGAATGCAAAAATGCTTTTGAAATATACAAAATCGTAAAGAAATCTTGGCTTCTTTTGTAGGTGGTTTGATAAGACATTCACTCTTATAATATTCAAAAATGGCAAAATGGGTCTGAATGCAGAGCACTCCTGGGCAGATGCTCCTATTGTTGGACACCTGTGGGAGGTAGGTGTTTGGTAAAAAGAGCTGATGCATAAGGTAATGTGATATGGTCTCAAAGCAGCCCTGAAGGTCAGCAGCTGCTTTCAATCCCTTGCATTCACACTGATGAGTGACTAGAGGCCTATGTCTACAGCAACTGTAGAATTTGAAAAAGATCCCAAACCCTTGTTTAAGAAGCTGCTATTTTTTGAAGGACAACATTTTATTGAGCTTAGATGCCTTTGCAGAAAAGCAATACAGCTCCCCATCAAACTTTACTTTAGTGTTTTAAATCCACAGATTATTGCTTCTTTGATATGGCATTGCATTTTTGTATGTACGTGCTCCTAAAGCTCTTAAGCTTTCTTGTGCTATAAAACTCCCATGCTTATTTTCAAAATTTTAAAAATTGTACACAGTTTTTTTGTCTAAGCATTGTTTGCTAAGATGCAGACTGATATACTGTTGACATTATCTCTTGAATTTATTTGCAATGAGTACAATAAATTCACTTTGCCATGTCTGTTCATCACATACTTAATTTAATTCTTGAAACCCTATTTGATTTTTTTCCTTTTTCATTTTGAAGCTTAAGCCTACAGTTACGTGACTCAATTAAAACTATTTCAAAAGCATTAGTTAATTTTGATTTTGTATGTGTTTGTGCAAATGGGTCTTGGGTCTAACTGGTCCCTCAAGTAATTTCCAAATTTTGTTAGAGAAGTGTTTTATTATAGAAGTGTTTCCATGTAAGGAAACACATGTTTGTAAGAACAAACCTTACTTTTGTTTGTAAGAACAAAAAAAAAAAAAAAAAAAAAAAAAAAAGGCATTTTTTTCATTGCAGTCTCCACCCGGGGAAGAAAGAAGGGTAAACTGAGAGTGATATGACAATGCATTGTAGACTATCTCAATGAAAGAGGGATAGTTTTTTGCTTTTAATGAATGACAATATATGCTTAATTCATATATCTGTACTTAATATTAGTTGGTGTATTTTCTGCTAAGAATTAAGATGACTGAAACAAGATTTAATTTTCTAGAAAGTTATCTGTTGTTAGCTCTTTACAGATTGTCTATTTTTAGAATAGAATGGTCTAAGCTTTATTTCACAGTTGTCATGTTCTGACCACTAAGTGAAATGAGAAAATGAAAATAAGAGATTAGAAATAAATCGTCATGCTTTTTCTTTCCATATTGAGCAGATTCAAATCTTTTGGTAATTCTTTGTGTTTGTATGTGGGTTTGTTGTTTCTGGACTCTTTTTTTTTAATATTGAATATGCTTGATATCTTGTAAGACAGAGCCTTCTATGTCTGTTCAAGTTGTGTTGTTCATCTTGGAAGCATTCTTCTTTCCCACCCAAGAGTTCTAGAGCACATGTAAAGTAAACTGCAATTTTGAAAGAAATACAAATCTTAAAAATAATTGAGTTCTTGCAGGGATTTGAACTTCCTCTGAAATAAATTATTCCTTGATGAATAAGTTCTGGCAAGTAACAAACTTAAAGAAATTCTCTAGAATATAAATTGAACAAAGACTGTGAAATCTAAGACTAAGTTTGTTTTTTTACTTCTGCTTAATTTGAGGTGAGTTTTAAATTGAAAAGTTTTTGATTAAATCAGTAGCATCTCACAAAATGCACCAGTGTAATTGAGTAAGTGTTTGGTGCACATCTGGTGTTCTTGTAAAACTGGGGGCTTCACCTGCAGTTGTTTTCAGTATTTGGAAATGGATTGTTTATTTTATTTCACTGTGTAGTAAAAATAGGTTATATTGTTTTCACAATGAAATCCTAATTCTATAGCAGTAAGTAATGTGTTGCAATTCTGAAGAGGTATCAATTCTTTGCAGAATGTGATGGCAACTGAGTATCTTGAACTGGGCTATTCAGTAGATGGGCATTGCAGAGGAGATACCAATCCGAATATTCCTCTCCCTACCAAACTGCAGTGGGAAATTCCAGAAGAAGTAAGTACATAAGATTTAGTGGTATGAGGAAGAAACTTCTCTTTTCCCCAGTGGTCAAATAATTTATGTAATTATTGATAACCCTATAAATCAGCTTTAAATTCCTTTGAGTCCTGTAGGTTGTGCACTTCATGTGTAGCCATTGCTCAGTTTACTTCAAGGGGTTTTAATGTCAATCTTTAAAAACTCTGACTGGGAAATGCCAACATCTGACTGGGAAATGCCAATAGAAGCTTTCTTGGTTGGTAGTATGTCAAAAATAAGTGGCCACCTCTTTTAAATAGTAACTCTATTAAAATAAACTTCTACTTGCTGGGATTTCATTACTGTTGTCACAACAAATACTCTTGTCTAATAGTTCCTTTACAATAACTGTCTTTTTTTGTGTTCATAGTTCTGTATACATGCCTAATGACATTTGATTTTTTGAGGGTTTTTTTTGCCTGAGTTCTAGGAAAACTGCCACCACCTATTTGGATTTTAATTTTGAATTAAAAGCTAATGGTTGGTGATGTATTTAATTAAGCATGTATGAGAGTTTGGAAGCCACACTACTATTGCGTTTCTGTAACTGTAGGCCATTCTTTTATATTCTCCTGATCTGAACAGTTTTAGTGCTGGGGGGTTTTTTAAGAGTTATTTTTGGATGTGAAAATTTTTATTAGCTTTTGAATTTTAACTTTCTAGCAAAGATAGCTTCTCTTCTTTCTCTAAAGGGAAATTATTTAGGTAATGATATTCTTGGGATGCATAAAGGCAAGCATTTCCTGTTTATCAGTTAAAAATACTTAGACTTTTTCAGTAGTTCTCTTAAATGCCATGAATGCATGTTTGTATACATACAGGTGTTTGTTTCTTTGTTTGTTTAAGTGCCAAGAAGTGATTGAGAAGTCTCTGAGTACTGCTGTAGCTCTAGCAGATGATGTGGACTTCTGTTCATTTTATTTTGATACTTTTGGGAAAGGACTAATAAAGAAAGTGAAAACCAGCCCTGATGCCTTTGTGCAACTTGCCCTGCAGCTTGCTCACTATCGGGTAAGAACAGACTGTTTCTTGCTTACAGAGCCTCATTAAGTTGGGTGTAATGGGTTTGTGACTAAAACATGTGACTGTGTGATCTTGTACTGGTTGTGCAAGGTTGTTAAAGACATTCAATGCAAATTGATACAAACCCTAGGCAGATTTTTAGCTGGAAATCTATTCTATAATGGTTCACATATTGATACATTTCTAAATGTTTCTCTTCTGCTTAGTTGGCCTATCCCTAGGCATTTTGGACTAGAAAGAAGATATGAAACTTCTGGTAGCTTTGTTTATAATCTAAACAATGTTAAATTTACCTTTTAGATTTGAGTCACACAGGATGCAGTAGTCATGGACACTCCCTAAGAGGATTAAGAGAAATGCTTACCTGTGTTTTCTTCTTGTAGTTCACCTTTCCTGTAATGTGGTGTCAGAAAAGACCAGTGTAGCAACATTCAGCTTCTTTTATAAACTGAAGAAAGTTGAAAATGAAATGCAGAGCATAGTCCTTGCTAGTCTGGTAGTTCTGTTACTGTTTATCAAGTCCTGATGGTAATCTTATTTTTGCCTTTATTATCTTCAAGTAAGTGGGCTAATGGTGGGCTACTGAAAACTTAAATATTGAATTTAATTTGTGGAGTGATTCATAGCCTGTGCGCCTGGACTGGTGATTAAGAAAGAGAGGCCAACTCTCTCTAAACATTTAAGTTCTTATTTTTCCCTTTTTCAAGGATATGGGGAAGTTTTCCTTAACGTACGAAGCGTCCATGACTCGCCTGTTCCGAGAAGGCCGGACCGAAACGGTTCGTTCGTGCACTGTGGAGTCCTGTCGCTTTGTTCAAGCCATGGAGGACCCAACAGAAAACGTAAGTTTGGTGCCTTACAATTGGGAAAACAGGTTTGGATTGGGGATTAGGAATAAATTCTTTACTGTCAGGTTGATGAGGCACTGGAACAGGTTGTCTTGAGAAGCTGTGGATGCCCCATCTCTGGCAGTGTTCAAGGCCCGACCAGATGGAGCTCTGAGCAATCTGGTCTAGTAGAAGATGTCCCTGCCGTGACAGGGAGGTTGGAATGAAATGATCTTCAAGGTCCCTTTCAACCCAGCCAACCTATGATTCTGTGATAATTCACAAGGCATATGAGTTACCACTAGACAAGGATGTAAGTTACCAGTTTTTAAGCATTTAGAGTGATGCTTTTTCTTTTAGAAAGGAAGAGCTGCATGAGGTAATTGTCCACGTTTTCTGTCAATAAAGCAGAAATTCTGGACCATACCAAAAAAGAATTAACCAAATATACCGTTATTTGCTTGTTTCTGAACTCCAGGAATCTCTGATTACTTGTGACATTTTTGTGACTTGTAAAACTCAGACATAGATTTGTCTACTCTCGTACCAGTTGAGCTTTCCTTTCTGACAGGGAAGCAAGAATAATTCACAGGAAGGAAGTAACTGCTCTTATATGTACATTTTGATGACCAGCATTTATGGACCTCTGTACCTTCAGTGTTGGCAGTTTGGCTTCTAAAATACCTCTGGCAGTTTGAGCTTTTCTTAAATCATGTTGAGATTTGCTCTCTATAACTCTTTAAGACCAGCATCTATAGAAACTATAAATAATGTAGTGAACGTGAGTTGTAATCATGTTTGATTGTTAGATCACACTTCAAATATAAATTAGTTTTCATTATGCAGCTTACAGTAGGCAATAGCTGACACTTGCTAATGCCTGAAATTAAATACATGAGGTTGAAAAGCCAGAGGATACTATTTGAGATCAGTTGTCTTGTCAGCACTTGACCTTTAAGTGCTCAACGCTTGAGAGTCATTGCTGTAACTTAGTTTCTCTACCTCCATCCTTAATGCAGTTCCCTTAACTGAGTTTCCTTAATCTTTTTGTGTTTGTTAGAGAGAAAATACGCTGAAGTTCTTTCGGCAGGCAGCTGCCAAACATCAGCACTTGTATCGCCTTGCCATGACAGGGGCCGGCATTGACCGCCACCTCTTCTGCCTCTATGTCGTGTCCAAGTACCTCGCGGTAGATTCTCCTTTCCTCAAGGAAGTAGGTGACCTTTATTGAGAACTCTTCATTACCATCAATAGTGCTTTGGTTAGTTAGTGCTTTGTGGTATCTGCTCAATACTTGCACAACTCCGATTTTCCTGAGAAAAAAGGTAAAATTTCAGCTAGTGCTGTTTAACATCTGCTGATAAATTAAGCGAGTTTCATTTTCCTTTATATATACATTTACTGATAGACCTAGAAGAATGCTTTCAGTGAGCTTTTTAGCATAATAAATGTTATTTAGAATTGCAAGAAATATATAGTCAGTATTGAAAAAAAAATTTTTGCTTGTGAGTTTTGAGTGTTTTCAAGGGAGTGCAACTGAAGCTGTGTTTTCTGTGAGAATTTTCTTGTGAAACTGACAAATTCAATTCCTTTTAAGTTACTAAGCATTAAAGGAGCTGTATGTGGTATTAATGCCATTTATTACTTTGACAGGTTATTAATGAAACTAGATTTTAAGGTTGGATTTTTTAAACATAATTGCACTGCACTTGTTCATTTTTTCTGATTAATAAAAGATGTATTCCACCTTGCCTCAAAATAAAGCTACTCACATTTGTCTGCTTGCTTTCCTAAATGTGGCTAAGTCAGGAAGAAAACAGCTTTCTACATTTTCCACAAACTGTCAAGATGTGCTGTTAAGAGATTTTACAAGCTTCTAAACTGATGTAGGATCTTCCTGGGATTTGAATATGACTTATAATGGTCTTGTTAAAACAAGACCTTTTCTGTGTAAGTTAGAAAGTTGTAGACCAGATAATCTTGTTTGAAGTAGCATTTCTATTGAAATTCTATTTTATTCTCTTTGAGGAATTGACATCACTTCCTCATATGTTAATGGTTTCCATATCAGGACACGTTTAACTGTTTCATTTAAGCTTAATTTTTTTATTCCATTGAAATGAGAGTTATCCTTAATATTGCCTTATAAAGTGTTTTCTAGCAGTTTATGAAGCAATATTGCACTTGTTATAGCACTTGTTATCTTGACTAGTTTTTGAGAAAGTTGCATGTTCTTAGACAGTGTTTTCTATTTGTTTGCATCTCTTCATATCTAATACAGGTTTTGTCAGAACCTTGGAGGCTGTCAACGAGTCAGACACCACAGCAACACATTGATCTGAAGAAGAACCCAGAGATGGTGTCCTCTGGTGGAGGGTTTGGCCCGGTATGTTTCCTAAACACAAGTACCCACTAAAACAGAGTTTTGTTTTCAAGACACCAGTCAAAAAAATTCGGATCTGTAATCCCTCATTGTTGCATATCAGAAGTGCAGCTCATGCTTTTGAATGCATGTATATAATACTTTCCTGTGATGTGGCTGTGCTCAGAAAAATCTGTGTCACCTTTTTCTGGTATCCCACTACAAGAATGGATTATTGGTAAGGAAATACACAGTTGTGAAGTGTGGTACAGGGCTCCGTGGCAAGAGATCTGATGGAGTTGAGGTTCTTTCTTATCACATTGCCTGTGCCCAGGCTGTACATCAGGCTGTTATTGCAGTGACAAATGCCTTATTACTTAAACTAGATTTTAAGGTTGGGATTTATAAAAGTTCTTATACTTGACTTGTTTTTTATATTTCCTGCTTGATTAATAGATGTGTTCGTACATTACTCCAGATTAAGCTGCTCACATTGTTCTACTTGCCCTCCTAAGTGTGAATAGTGGCCAAGTCAAGGATACAGCCATATTCTATGGCTTCTGTAGACTTTCAAGAAACCAGTGTACTGTTGGAGATTTGACAGGCTGCTTACTTGCTGTCATATTTTATTGGTATTTGAGCTTGGCCATTGATGAGAATATTGGTGTCAACAAGACCTCTTAAGCAGCCTTTATGGAGCTATTATACTAGATTAATGTGTTTTCAAAAAGCGTTTCTGTTGAAGGAACAATGAGAGGTGTCACAGGACTGCTCTTTGCCCCACAGAAATTAGGATGACAAGTCCAGTGTATTTTGGATGGTTTGTCAAGATGGGGGGTGGGAGGTGGAGTGTGTTAAATGGTTGTTGTTTATTTACTCATGTTTCTGATACAGCTTTCAGTAGTTTTTCAAGCTGGAATGAATTTGACTTGCAGCATGGCTATGGCCATGCTGCTCATTATTGAGAAAGTGGCTTCCTCAAGCAGGTTATGAAGTCAGTATTCCAAATGCCCAAAAGGCAATAGAAAAGGGTTTTGGCTGCAGCAATTTCTAGCACTGTTTTCCCTTTGTTTTTGTTTACAAAAACGGCACTTTGGTTTGCTGAAGTAGCCCAGAGATTCAGTACATCACCTTTCCATGCGTGTGTTTTTTGTTGGTTTTGAAGGATTTTTTTAAACATTCAGTAGAGTTTATCTCTGTAGCACTAACAGAGTGAGAAGTCAGACTTCTTAGCAGCAGAGGCAGCAAAGAGATGGAAGGTTGTGATCCTTTGAGTTAGGAAAGACATGAAGAGGGCTGACATCAGGATAATCTGTGTTTACCAGGCATAGTTTCAATATGACATCAGAATGAAACTTGGGATGGTTAATGCTACTAATGTTGAAATTGGACCAGACCTCTGCTCGTGATCCAGGTGTTCAGAATCACATGTTTGCCGTAGAGTCAAAAGAAAACTTGCATTTGGCAAGTTTTCATAATACAAGGCTTTTACACTGTGTTTATTTACATCTGCAGAATGATCCCAGGAGATTGATTTTTTTTTTTTTTAGGTATACAACTGAACTATTTTATTCCTTGCTGCTTAAGCACTGAAGCTGTATAGCTGCTTAGGACCAGGCCTTGATAAGAGAAGCTCTTTGAATAAGTATTTTATTTCAAACTATTAAAGCTGGGAAATATTACAGACAAATATTCAGCAAATGGTTATTCCATGCACTTCAGATGCAGCTAGAACTATTCCTTAAGTGGAGCCAGTCTTCAGAAATTATGCATTAAATGTAGAAGTTGAAGTTTTACTTGAGGAAATTGCAATGGATTTTAAAAACTGTAAACAACTTCTTAATTGTGAATAAGTTGATTGAGATTGAAGGAGAAAGAAAAAGTTTAAAATGTGTTTTTCTCTTCTTTCTTCCTCTAGGTGGCTGATGATGGTTATGGTGTTTCTTACATTATCTTGGATGAAAATTCCATCCACTTCCATGTCTCCAGCAAAGTATCTTGTTCTGAGACGGTAGGAGTCTGTCCTTTCCTATGGTTAAGAAATCTGTTCTGCTCTGCACTCATAGAACTATTCTACTCATTGTCTAAAATTTATAGGAGAACTTGCAACATACTGTTATAATGTCTTTTTTCTTTCTCAATATATGCTGTTTTGCTGGGGGGGGTTTTGTCTCCAGTTGTATAAATTTAATAGTTTCATGAATCAAGGATACCATATTCTATTTCACTTATGCTTTCAAGCATAAAGAAAATGTGTGGCACAGGATCATCTTTACATGTGTAGTTCCCTGCAACTTATGTGAAATGATCACATGTGTTCCCTAAACAGAAAGATGGGCATTTCTTGGTTTTTCTTATTGCAGTTTTGATTGGTTTGTCTCGGGCTGCAGCTGTAAAGACAGAGTAAAATGTATGCTCTCTATTTAAGCCTTCCTGGTTTGAATAATACTGAATGAAGATGACCCGTAAATTATAATCTGTGCTTAAGAAAAATAACTAATCAGAAATTTATTAAAATAACACTCATTATTAGAGTATAGTAGTTGTCATATGTTGAATAGCATGCTGTTGTGGAGGCCTGCTTTGAGTTCAATTCATCCTTCCCCTTTATATTTTTATGGCTTTACTGAATATGCCAAGTTCATTCAGGGTTACATGGCTGACCTAGTTTTCCTCTTTTAACCTTAACTTGTCCAGGAGATCATGGTGCTTCTGGTTAATCATTAAAGATTAGGAAATACAACTTTGTTTATTTCATAGTTGAAATTGTTCTTCAGATACCTGTTAGCTTGTACTTTAGATTTCACTCTGTTCTTTTTACTTATTAGTCAAGTCAAAGGTCCATACAGAAAAGGCAGCATTTTATGTCTGTGGCCTTGATATTAGTAGGGTCATTGTAGTAGATCCCGTAATGTAGCTAATAATTTACATTTGTAATCTTAATTTCTTTCTTGTACCATTCATCTAGCACTTAGAGAAAACAGAACAAGTTCCTGTTTTGTTTACACTTAGAAAGTCATTATTTTCATTTTCGATACTTTTTTCAATGGCAAATGATGCAGCATTTCTGATAGGAACTCAAAAATAATTTTTCTGCTCTTTCAGTACTTCTTGGTCATTAGTCATACACTCACTGAACATTCCTTTGTTTTCTGAAAGTGAGCTTTTGCAAAATCTTGTAGGAAAAGCAATATCAAAACCCAGCAATTCTAAAGTAGCAGAAAGCTATGCATGCATCTGATTTCAAAAGGATATGATCTCATTTCTGACTGTAGGAAAGTAGATGCCTAATGAAGAACTCACTGGTCAGTAATAGCACAAACCTGGGTTAATCTGTGTAGCATTAAAATTTCTGTTATTAAAATCCCCATTATATGGTAAAATATATGCCTGAATTCCATAAGCTCCAAAACTACAAAATACTAGAAATTTTTTTTCTTTTGCGTGAAAAATACCTGTTGATGGACAGTACAAGTATTTGATTTTGGGGTTTTTTTGTTTGTGTGTTTTTAAAGGATTCTCAACGCTTTGGAAAGAACATCCAGAAAGCAATGGTTGACATCATGGGTTTATTTAACCTTGGTAAAAACTGTACAAAGTGATCTGCTTTCTTAGTGCCAAGCAATCTCCTCTGGGTGGAATGAGAACTCTTCTGCACAGTGAACAAGAGCAAGGTTTGTTGAAGCGTAGCTGGCGAAGAAACTGAGTCAACACCTCCTTGATCACCTATTAAAGCCTTAGCAGTATATTAAATGTGTCTTTTTTGTTGTGGTTTGTTTTTTTGGTTTTTTTGGGGTTTTTTTTGTCAGTAGTATGGAAGAGCTTATTTTGACAAAGGATGACTTTTAAAATCTTCTGTGTTTCTAGGGAGGAAGCACATTTTCATTGCATGAAGTCATGTATAGTCTAACTTCTGCAGCTTTCTATTAATTTGCATACACTTTCTCTTTTTTTTATAACTTTAAATTAGTTTACTTGTTTCCAGAATCAAAGGGATAAAACACACCGACTTAAATACTAGAGAAAGTTAGATTTGTTATGTATTAATAGCAGAATCTTTTTCAATGTATCTGCTGCTTTATGTAAATGAGTGACAAAACCTGTGGCTATTTGCCTTCCTTGGTTTCTTTTTAGTGGTAAATTCTGTAAAGCATACCAAAAAATCTCTTCTGTAACCCACCTTAACACACTAAGTTGTAGGAATTTTATGGTTTTTGAAAAGGAAAAGAAAAAAAAAAAAGAAACCCAACCATTGGATAGTACAATGTGTCCCCTCATTAGCAGGTATCACATTTTTCTTACTGCTTACAAGCCTGTTCGTGACGCTGATTTTATTTCTGTATAGATAAATGGACCTGTGTGCTTGTTCATGCAAGTGCCTTAGAAAAACAAAGATCCTTAGCCCAGGAAAAAGGCATATGCTGGGAGTTCTTTCAGTAGTGAAAGAGGTAAAGTTGTAGTAATGCAGATCTGGTTTTCAAATTACAAATTAGGATGAAGTGGCATAAGTAGATGTGAATATGTTCCCAAATGGTGCAGTCAGGTTTAAAGTTCTAATGAAATGCTCCTGTCTTAAATAACAAAGATTGGTCCTTAGGAAGGGCAAGACTAACTTTTTTTGGGATTAACAGATATTCACGTGTTTGCTTTGGTGTATAGAATTGGTGGTCACTCGGGTTTCTGGGTCCTGGGAAATGTGAATTGAGTGGGATGTGACATGTTGGAAAGTCTGCAAAGCAAGGCTGCCTGTGTAGGCTGGTGGGTTGCAGTTTGCTGCTTTCAGCCTGGAAGGACCACTACTGACTGCATTGCCAACCATCTGCAGGAGAAGTGCAAACTGCTAAAGCCGTGGGAAGTAGCTCCAGAGTGGGAAAATCATGGCCTGCTCAACCCCCTCCTGTGAGATGCTCTTGGTCAAGCAGTTCCTAAAGGATACCAGGAGGGAGGGGAAAGCTTTTGCACTCAAAAAGGAGCATGATGGTTCCAAGTGCAGAAATAGAATGGCTGCTACCAAATGGAGTAACTTTTCCATGATGCTTCTGTTCCCCAGGCTTTATAGGTGTGGTACCTTTTTTTACATCCTGCAGTGCAGTAAAGTGTACTTGTTAGCACAACTATTTTTTTTTATTATTATTGTTATTTTCTATAAGGTACATGATGGTTACTAATACAGTGAATGATGCTCCTGAGCTCTGCTGAGTTTAAAAGACCCTTAGGGTGGATAAAAAACTTCTCATTAGACTTTGAATGTTTTCTGGCCAGTATTTCTAACTTTCTGTGCGTCTTCATGTTTTTGGTTTTTTTTACTCTGGTCTAGCTATTAAAACACCTGTGTATGTATGCTCGAGATTGGAACCCTCAAAAATCCAAGATGCATCCTTAAGTGACTGCATGGTTACATAAATATGGAAATCCTCACAGAAACTAATCAAAGACACTCATTATTTGATTAGGGTACGGTGTGTGGGAAAGGACACTTTGAAATAAGCCTTACTGCATCTGACAGGCCAGGCACTTATCAAGCTACTGCAACTATTTGATAGTGATCTATTTTTGGAGCTGCAGAAGTAATGCACTGGGGTTTTTGGGGGTTGTTTTTGGTGTTGGCTTTTATTTTTTTTTTTAATTGACCACTGAGCAGTCTGTATTTAAATTAACACAAGGGCATATTAGCTTGTAGAATTTCCTTTAAAAAAAAAAAGGTTTAGATTTGACTCTCAGGTCTTAAGTGTTTCTAGTCTAATTGTAGTTAGTGCAATTTTGGATTCTTGGAGAGTAAGTATGATTGGCACAGAAAGCTGTTTTTTATTGTAAATGTTTAAAATGTTTTGTGGTGTTAAATGTATCTTTTTAAATTTTGGGATAGATATAGTTCCTAAACAGATAATATTTTATTTCTTTTTCTTTAAAATGTCAGCAGCATGTAAATAAAATATGCTTTTTGGATGTAAATCTTAGAAATCCACAGTGAATGTAGGTTATTAATGAATAATTTAAATCTTGATGTTCAATATTGTGTACATACAGTAAAACTGCTTGGGGTTTTTTTGCTCAAAGCCATAGGAATGTAACTAAAATTACCTAGATTTGAATGAACCTTCTAGTATAGTGTATTTTATTGTAAAGTTAAATGTTCATATTCCAGTGAAAGTACTAATTTGCTACTAAAACCTTGAATCATTGATTCTCAATTAGTCATTTAGGAGATCAAACTTAGGGTTGAGGAGGTGGCTGAAAGTCAGATTGGATGATGATAATTTTTTCTGTTTATTACATAGTGTGGAATTGGTGGAATATACCTTGAATGAGCATTTTTAAAATTTATTATTTCAGCTATTTCATGGCAGAAGTCAGGAAAGCATGAAGTCCATTTATAGGGTGCCATTTTTCCAGATTAATACCTTTCACAGCTGAATATTTTTTAAGGCTTGAGGTTTTTGAGGGACTAGGGAAGTGTGTGCCTGACCTTGAAACTCATGGTTCTAATTCCGCCTTGGTACCAATTTTCTCATGTAAATTGTATTAATTTAAGGTAGCAGGGTTTTTTTATCTTCTTTAGTTACTTTACATCTGTTGTTGGTTATTTACATCCAATACTTTGTCTCTATTTTCTACTTTCTTCTGTGACTTAAAAAAATGAAATAAAATTTCACGATTACCACTACTTAGAACAGTGTTTAATATCTTTTGTATTTTCTTCCCAACTCCCTTGCTGTAGTCTCTTGAAATTCAGGACTTGTGAAATCACTGCTGTTAAATCCAGTTAGGAACAGTAGCAGTGAACTATTCCGTTTATTTTGGCAGTGATTTAAACATGTCTTCTAGTTAATAGGGAATGTGTTAATGAACAATTAAAACTACAAGGAATTAAATCTCCCAAAAGAAGCTGAACATACGGATTCACCCTTGTCTGACATCAAATTGCATCCACTTTCTTTTTTCTGTAGTGATGCCACATAAAAAATTTCAGTGTTCTAACTTCAAGCATTCTCTCTCCAGAAGGAACAGTCATACAGATAATAAAGTTGGGATCAGGTGGAACAGTTGCTTTCTTGAAAGTTGAAGATAATGAAAGTTTGTTAGTCTCTGTACCAGGAGCTAAAGATGAGATTTAGAAAAACCTTTCTGACCAGGTTGCTTCCTCATATCCTTACAGTTTATCACACTACATATGAATGTTTCCTTCCTTTGCCCTTTTTTTGAAGGTACTAGAGCAAAATTCTGATCAGGTAAAAATAATTGTATTGAAATAAAAGTTACTGCTTGTATCTAGGTTGCTTGCTAGGTTGCTTCCTAAACTGCTCTCTATAGAAGGAGGAAGGACAGCACACAGAGATGGTGAGCAAATTGTCAAGTTCAAACAATTTAAATTCTGATTTGAAGCTAGAAAACCCAGGTATAGTTGGTTTCTGCTTTTGTTCCATTTTCTGTTTGGTTGGTTTATTTTTGAAAACACAAATGTAGGTATTAAGTGTGATGCTATTATAGTTGTAAATGCATCTGAACTAGAACTCTACACTGAACAGAAAAAACAATATTCAAACTATGTAACAGTATCTGGCAATCCTGAATGGGCCACAGCATTTATATCGCTTGTTATGTCATGAAAATATGTGTAGGTTCCCATTTTAACATCACTGAGTCATGTTTTTTGTTTGGTCATTTGGCTTTTTAAAAATGAATCATTAAATACATAAAATAGTTAAAAGTAAAAATTTCTTTTCTTCAGGTGTTCATATAATTCCTATCTCCAGTTGTAGATAAGAATAAATGTTTTTGTTTTAGAGAAATCAAACACCCAAACTGTTTCTCCCAGCAAGTCTTTTACAAAAGAATATTAATGTTTCCTTCACAAGAATGTAATGCTGTAGTGACATCAAAATCTTTCATTGATGCTACAAGGGAGTTCTTGGTTAAAACACTCATTTTTTAATGAACAAGGCATACATTATTTTAGGTACTAGAATTCCCTCTGTGATATCTGTGATATCTGTGGTTTACCTCAGACTTGTGCTTCTGTGTATGATTAAAGAGTAAGTGTGCAGGCAAGGTTTTACGGTAGTTGGAAGAATCTGTCCAACCATTGACTGTCTAAACTAGGCTTTATTCTAAGTGCCAGAGGCTAAGAGGTGCTTTCAAACACTGTCCTACCTGATCTGTTCACAAAAGAGAGGTGAAAAAAAATGCTGCTCTGTAGATTTCCTACACTGTGGAGCAAAGCAAAATAGCATCTGGGATTTTTGCCTGTTTCTGGTTCTCAAGGTCAAGTCTAATTGGCTCCTTCCTGTCTTTCCCTTGCACGTTCTGATTCCAGTTCAGGGCAGTTAGGTAGGGGTCTTCTCCTAAGGCATCTGGACCTGAACTGCCAAGTGGGACTGCACCAAATAACCCTGGGCAGCTGATTAATTCATATTTGAGCTTTTTTTCCCATGTGCAGTGTACGTAAAGGAACAGGGCTGGGAATTCAAATCTGCCTCTAACATCAGCATTCCCTATCTATGCAGAGATGTTCTTTACAACTTAATTGTTCTCTTAAAGTTATTGAGTTATTCAAATATAAATTCTGAGGTATGTGCAAGACGAGTTATAGAAATTTGGGCTTTTCATGAAAGGTGTTTCTGAAAGGTACTGGAATTTTGTAAACAGGATTTTTAAGGTTGTTTATTCAGGGGTCAAAATGTGTACTGAGGGTGGGAAGGCTTGGTTTGGAACTGTGACTTTTGGGAAGGTGACACTGTAATCATAGAATCATAGCATATGCTGAGTTGGAAGGGACCCATCAGGATCATCAAGTCAACTCCTGGCCCTGCACAGGACAGCCCAGGAGTCACACCATGTGCCTGAGAGCAGTGTCCAAACACTTCTTAAACTCTGTCAGGTTAGTGCTGTGACCACTGCCCTGGGGAGCCTGTTCCAGTGCCCAAACACCCTCTGGGGGAAGAGCTTTTTCCTGATATCCAGCCTAAACCTCCCCTGATAGTTTTCATGATGTTCCCTCAAGTTCTGTTGCCAGAGAGAAGAGATCAGTGCCTGCCCCTCCTGTTCCCCTCAGGAGGAAGCTGTAACTGCAGTGAGGTCTCCCCTCAGTCTCCTCCAGGCTGAACAGACCAAGTGACCTCAGCCACTCCTCTTACAGCTTCCCCTCAAGGCCCTTCACAGTCCTCATGGCCCTCCTTTGGGCACTCTCTAACACCTTCATGTCATTTTTATGTTGTGGCACCCAAACCTGCCCGCAGTGCTCGAGGTGAGGCCACCCCAGCTCAGAGCAGAGAGGACAATCCCCTCCCTTGCCTGGCTGGTGATGCTGTGCCTGGTGCCCCCAGGACAGGGATGGCCCTCCTGGCTGCTGACTCAGATTTCATTTCCATTAATGAGTTGGTGGATTGGCAAGGCAGGTGAAGGATTGGTCTCCAGTGAGTGCAAGTGGCACCATATCTGTGCTGGAATGCCAGAGCACATAGCTGTTCATTTTGGAACAATCTGATTTATGGTGCAGCTGAATTTGTTGTCCAGTTTCAGATGACTACTTCTTACTTAGACTAAATCCCAGTTAACTTCAGTCAATTTATACAATTCAAGATTAAGTCTTTTTATACATACTCAGTTGTGACTATTGTCTCACTTCTTTAGGGCCATTTAGAAATAAGAGGATGCTTCCTGGTGCTGAAAACAGAATATGAATGCCATTGTTATTGTGAAGTATGTTACTGTTCATTGTCATTCTTTAGGAATATTTTTACTTGAAGTACAGGCAAAAATCATTCTGCATTGACAATTAAATTTACTATTCTGTGTTACACTTAAACACAATCCTTGCTTTAAAAACATTATTTATGCAGAAAAATTATAGAATTTATTGTGTTTGTTCAGGATTTAAAGTAAGTTTTAAAGCTCACCTCTTAAAATTTAAAACTTTATATTCCAAGCTGAGGTAAGAGAGGCAGTCAGTATTGTCACTGAGACAGCAATTCTCAGAATACAAGTGTTTATGAGTCTGACTGCAAGTTATTAGCATTGCACAGTGTAGCAGAGGAATCCAGATGTTCACACAGAAATCATTCCAACCCTGTGGTAATTATATGCTGTAACTGATAGCAAAATTATATGCTAGAGAAAATTGACTCATTTGTACAATGCTAGCATGGAAAGTCACATTATGTAAGTGCCATAGTAAGAATAATAAGGTAGTTCCTTGACTCAATCTAAATTTTATCTAGATATGCTGCTAGATAAAATAGAGTGCTATTTTATATATATAAAACATGTTACTTCTATTTAACAGCTGAAAACAAACAAACAAAAAACCTAAACCCACAACAATGTGAATATTGCTTTATCCAAAGGAAAACTCTTGACTTATCAATCTCAACTAAATAAATGAAATGAACTGTTACAATGGCATGTTAAAGAGCTACAGTTTCAGATCTCAATAGGTGCTTCCAAAAATTAAGGATGAAAAAGCAAACATCTTAATGCACAATGATCCATTTGTTTGAGAGATTCCAGTCTGTGATTATGAAGCTTTATAGGATAGGTGGTAGTCTTAGGAAAATCTTTTTATGCTTAGAATTACATCATGTTAGATTAATCATTAGTTATTCATTCCAGGTTATCTACTAGTTGGAAGTAGGCACTAAAATACAGTTAATAAAAACAGTTGTGGCACACAGAAGCTAAAATTAGTTCATCTAATTCCTGACTATCACAGCCAAAATAATTACCTTCAATCAGGTACAATAAAACCGAAAATTGTCTCTGTATAATTTGAAATTATATAGATGCAGATTTATATATTTGTCTCGATAATATACTGCCAGGTAATACATCATAGATTGTTAATTTGCAACTGCTTTTGTTTGTGTTCTTAAGCAGCAATGGAGTAGATGAGCCAAAGATAATGGAGACACCAGCACTTATTATTTTAATTTATTTTTAAACTGAAAAATTGCTAGGCACTCAAGGGAAATAAGAGGGATGGATATGTTAAAATTTCTGGAAGTTTTAATATAGATTCCTTTCCATATAAATCACAGTTAGTACAAGCCCCTGAATACTTTTGCATTTACCCTCGTTTGCCACCAAGGGACACTGTTTCTCTATAAATGAAGGGAAGCCTTGCGGGCTATGGGATTTTCTTTAGTCTTCGGATTTGGAATGTCTCAGAAATATTTAGATAATTATGTGAACTTGAAAAGCCATCAAATTGTTAAAAAAAACGCTGGGCTTTGGGGTCCTAAAGTTAGTGCTATTTAGATGGAGTAGCATGTTTTCATTTAAGCAGCCACAAAATATTTGTGTTTAAGTTTTAATGTACATAACTATTTCTTTGCCTAAATATAGCTTCCTCAAAATATTTTTCCATGCTTTATTTCACTATTTATTATTATAATTGTATATAGTCTTTTATTTTGATGGAAGTTGAAACACAAAGCTTTTTCATGTTAAGCCCCATACATGCACAGATATTGCTCTCAACAGCAGCAGGTGCTGAGTGTGGACATCTCTCAGCAAATGCTCCAGGTGTGGAGCCTGCTTGCTTTTATTTATCAGAAGGGTAAAACAGGCACATTCAAGTTAAAGGTCATGTTCCTCTTTAAAATTCAAATTGTCATTTATTTGTTGTGACGGTGGGGAAGAAAAACCTGAAGGGGAGCATGCCAGAATATGTTCTTTAGTTTTTATTTGCTTGAGCTTTTTTCTGTTCTACTCATCTTCACAGCAAGTACAAGAATTAAGCAAGGACTTGAAAGCTTCTCAGGATTGTTCTCTTCAGCTTTTGAGTTGTCCTTTGGTTTCCTTTTTTTTTTCTTCTTCTTTCCTTAGATGGGAAGGAATTAAATACAAGTTCAAGATTCATCTTGTAATCTTACAGTGTTAAGTACAATATACATTCCTTTTCCTCTTTTTAAGATGGGTTGTTAAGGCTGTATTACTGGAAAGTAACAATTGTGTGTATTTTCTAAGTAGTTCAGCTGGCTCTCAGTATACTTTCTGCATAGAATGGTTTCTGGTTTCAACATTTGCTAGAAGTAACACCAGAATTAAAAGTACAGGTTTTGGTAAGAAAAATACATTTATTTAACTTGTGAACCTTTAAATTTGGTATTATATAGATTATGCTGTTTCTGAGAACCCTTTTAAGATTCTTTTGGGGTGAACGAAAGCACATTGACTTTTACCAAGAAAAGGAGAATATTTTCTTCCATTAGGATTTTTTACACATTTTTCTTTTAATTCAGGTTTCTTAGTATCAATGCAATTGTGCAGTTCATTTGCCTCAAAAACATTTCATTACCTTACTTAATTGAGATGTTTCTAAATCTAATTAGCATGTGTTTAGCCTGTGTTTTTAACACTAATGATTTCCTTTAATATTTAATTGCAGATAATTTTTAAATTAGAGTCAGACTTGTTAAGTAGCAGCAATTAAAGATAAAAACAGTGCTTACTGTTTCAAAACTATAGAATAATTTGCTTGTATTTGTATATGTTTTTCTCTTGTTTTTTTAACCTGTGTAGCTTAGCTTTTATTTTAGGGGCTACAAAGTCCAAGAAACAACATAACTGCACAAAATCTCAGCGCCTTAAACTGTAAGTAAAAATTTATCAACATTTAAGGGTTACTAATTGCATTGTGTAGATGAAAGGACAAACACACAAGACATGTGCTTTAAGACAAACATTATGTTTGTGTTAAAAATTATTAATCTGATACTGAGATGGAAAGATCCACAACTGATGTAGATTTGTGTCACAGAAGTTCAGAATTTTGTGCAGGACTGAAGGTGACTCCATACAATCTATAGCATGGAAAATAAGAAGTGAATCTGGAAGCATGTTTGGAAAATCCTATGTAGAATGCAAATGCTGTATACCAAAATGGAATTTCTCTGTCTTGCTGATACATGAATAATATGCACAGAAATGTATGTGTGTAATACATAGAGTAATTAGGTTTGGTTCTTTGATGGACTAGGTACATTTTATGTGTAAATTTGATAGAGAGAAGCCCTGTGTCTAGATTTGGATGTGATTAAATTGCATAGAAAGGAACCTTTTTCTTTAGTAGAGACTGAACATTTTGCCTAACAGTAGAACTTAAATTTCAAAACTTAAACCAGTTAAACTATTTTTATGTTATTTTGCATGGTTAATCATAAATACTGTGATTGCTTTCCCAATGGTGATTTTTGCAACAACTGCAACTGCAGTAACTGTTACAGCAACTGAGTTAATGAAACTGAGTGATTAAAAGCTAGTAAGGTAAAAAAAAAAAAATGAAAAAGAAAAATGTACAGTACATGCTGGTATCAGCTTCATATATAAAAAATAGAGGGAGGGTTTTTTTCCCATTAGTTAGTATTTGAAGTACATTTAAATACATTTGAAATACATTTTTACATAAAGAAATGAGGGATGTCATTCATTTCCTTTATAGAATGTTCGATTAGAACTAGTCATATGTTAACTAAATGACAATTTTTATTCTTTCAAGGAAGCATTCTGACCCAAATTTAATTTCAGAAAGTTTTTTACTTGAATGGAAAGATATAGTATCCCAAAATCTGACAATAATTAAAGGACATGAGGCAGGATCTGACTGTTGCATGCAGATGGAGTAAGAGACATTTCATTTAACCTTTCCCTGTCTGCAGCCATTCAGCAGAATTGATACAGTTTAATTATGTAGTGAGAACACAGTCTTCCATGTGATAAATTAGGAAAAACTCAGAAGCAATCTGTTAGAAGTAGAAGCTACCCAGTGTAGAACAGAAATCCACTTCCTAAAATTCCCAGTGCGATTGAGTTTCAGTAGGATTGTTACCAGTAAACAAGAAATTAGGGTTAGGACTAGTGACATAAATATGGATTAAATGTAGAAATGAGGAGTATAAATTAAAAATAAAATTTAAAATTACTGGGATGAGTAGAAAAAGATAAATACAGTACAAGATGAACTTTTCTTGAAAAACTGAATTTTGTGTAATACGCTCACATTATCAGATGCATTTTATTTGAGAACACACAGCAGGGAACAATGCCATAATATAAAGTGTAAAGTTATTAAGTTCAAAAGACAGATGAGCTCAAATGATGATGGGGAAAAAAATAGGAATTTTGCTAGTCAAGAGGTAGAAAAAAAATAGAGGTAAAAAAATCACAGGGAAAATTTGAAAGAAATAATAGAGAGAATTAAAACACAATCCACTCCATTAGATATTTACATTAAAAATTGAAAGCTGCTATTAGCTGCCCTCCCTGAAGTTAGTCCCTGCTTGATTAGACTAAGTGACATCAAATTTAGTCAACTATACTTAATGTTCTTAGGGATTAAATAGTTCCCTTTCAATGCAGAGATTATAAAAAACTGTAACACATTCTGACAGGAAACTCCTCTTTTTACACTACATGGTCCCTTTTAAAAAACTGACATATATGGACAGAAAAAGAAAATGGTAAATGTCAAAAGGGCCCAAGTTTTAATAAAAAGCAGAATGCAGAGGAACGTGAAAGGAAATGGAAATATAAGAGACACACCTCAGGAAGAGTGTCACCTGGAATCAAGTAGCAAGATGTAAGAAATAACTTCTAATTCTGTATTAATTTTGTACTTGCTTGAGGTAAGGGGAGGCAAAAAATAGATGTGAATTAAATGATTAATCAAAAGGCTACCACTATTTGTTCATATCATACAGCTATGAAAAAGCTTTATACTGTTCTAGGGAATACTGGAAAGTATATTTGTAGTAGAGGAAGGAAGATATTTGTAGTATGAAGGAAGATATTTGTAGTATTTTATAAAACGCTGGGGAATCTCCATTTGGTTTACTGCGTACAATTCTGGTCATCTGTGCTCACGAAAAAAAACTTTGATTTGGAACAGATGCAGTCTTCAAAGTCTCCTGGGAGAAATGAGAGAATGGAATATGTGTTTTAATGGAGAGAACAGAGGAGTTTGATTTAGTCTAGGCAAATTAAGTCTGAGAAGATATATGCTTCCTCTTCATAACTAAATTCAGGAGATCAGTATTGAAGAGGACTAGTCATTAAATGATACATATCACTTAAATTTAGAATGGAGAGGAAGTTTTCTTAACTGTTCAAAGAGTAAGGTTCTGAAATGTTCTTCCAGAGAGGGTAGTGTGATGCAGGAACCTAAACTATTTAAAAATGGAACTTCAAAAACTGTGTAATTAAAACATATTTCTAGGAGACAATAAAAGACGAAGTTTTGGGTGTCTTCTACATATTGGCACATTCAGAGGATTCTGAAAGGAAAGACAGTAGATGAAGCCATTTTCCCTTGCCTGAATCTGGTACTTCAGGACTTTTTCTAGTCACCCATGGTACCCAAAAAAGTACTTCACCTCATTGATATATCATTCTTAGAACCAATAAGTACTGAACACTAGCAGATGCTGAGGCAAAATGCAGGCAGTGTGCATTCACCTTCCTGGAGGTATTGAATAGTCCTGTTTAAATGCTAAGCTTGAATTAGTCGAACACTCTTTTGGGTCATGAAAGAATTTTCAACTACAAAAATAAGGGGTTTTTTTGGTTGGTTGGTGGTTTTGGGGAGTTTTCTTGGTTTGGGTTTTTTTTGTTGTTTTATTGGGGGGGTGGTTGGTTTTTCTTTTTATGATTATCTGTGAGAGAATTGGGATCAATGTTAATGTTCTGCCAATTTAAAGACTTATTTGATATTGATGCTCTCACTTTTACACTTTTAATTCTCCCAGTTTTATTGGGCTTTGTATTTAGTTTGGAGTTTGTTTTCTTTTTTGTTGTTGTTTGAAGAGCTGGGGAGCTGGGGGTTGCATCCTGGCTTGGTCGTTTCAGCCTTTTGTTAGTGACCCCAGTATATTTTTTCATTCTTCACTCAAAGTTCAGGATACTTCCTTTCAGTACTTTTAATCTAGACATTTTCTCCTTTTACTGCCATATTAATATGACCCCACATTGGCCAGCTTCTGTTATCTGCAGAACCTGATTCTTTCTCACAGCCTATTGTGTTAACCCTGGCCAGATCTGGCCTTCTGTATACATACATAACTTTGTAATTAATATTGCTGAAAGTGACGAATTTGGTACTGACATAAAATTATTATATTCTTCTCATTCTATTATGCTGCACTATTAGGGGGAGCAGTCATTTCTTAATGAGTAACAAAACTCTACTGTCATCGTTTAATCCCTATGTTTATGCTTTCAGTAGCAGGAATAGCAAAAAACAAAGGCGGGGAAAAAGACTTACCATACCTGTGGTAGTGACAGTTCTATGCATGTTTGGTACTCTGGGTGTGTCTGTGTTTCTGCTTCTGCAGTGAAGACATTCTGTAGAGTCAGCTCCTTCTCTAGAGCTACTTGTGAGCAATTGGTCTCTACCCAAATGGTTTTCATTCCAGCTGTTGCACTGTGGCAACCTGCTGTGGCATATTTTATAGTGTTTATTCACCATAGGGGTTTTTTTGCAATCATAGTCAATAACTAATTTAGCTATGTCAGGCCTTTTGAGACGTGCTAGTGAGTTTCAAAATTTACTAGTTATTTGCACACTACAGACAGAAATTTTGCGGCTAAGGAGCTAAAGAGGGAGTTGGAAGATCTAAGTTCACTTTTGCACTGTGTCACATGCTTCTGGGCTGGTCTTGAAGTACTCACTGAATTTCCATGGCTTTGACTCAGAAAAATATTTGAGTGAATGCTGAATAATAAAGTCAGTTGTGTTGGCAAGAGCCTTCTTAAGTTACGACTCTTGGAAGTGGGATGACAGGCCCCTACCTCCACCTTGTTTTCCTGTAGTCTGTCATTTAGGAGTCCATAACTCACCCAAAGTCTCCCCATTTACTTCAGTAAGCTGTGACTTGGGCTTTCAAAAGAATAAGGAATACCAGGTCCTGACTAGGTACCTCGCAGAAAGGCCCCCTGAGCCCAGCTGGGGTCTCAACTGGAACAAAAATTACATGCTTGGAAAGAGAAGAGGTGTACAGTTAATTTGCAAAACCCAGTCACTGTCCTGTAACTACATGCCAAAATAATGCTTTCATAAATCTTCATTACAGAGTGGATATTTGCCATTCAGTATTACCCACTTCAGAGACCAAATGTGACTCATTATTAAATTACTTCAATCTGTGCTGATGTAGAAGCACCCCTGACACATCTCTTTGTGAGCCATTTCTTCAGCGTAATTGCATTAGTAATAGCCGATTACACAGCAATCTTATATTCCTACAAAATTAAGGTAATTACTGTAGCTAAAAACACATCCCTCTGTATTCTGTCCTAGCAAGGAAGCTGGTAAAAGGCAGAGTAATGCTTCAATTCTTTGTAACAAGAGAAACGTTAAGGTATAATTACATTATTGATGTGGAGTAGGAGAAGTTTTCATATTTGAAAGGAGCATGGAAACAAAATAAGAGTTTGAAGCTATAAAATCTTAGTCTAGAAAGGGGTGGGGGGGAAGATCTTTTGCACTTAGATGCCTTAACGAGTATGGAGGAAATGTATTTGGAATACATGAATGAGTTTGTGTTCTCTGCTTTGAAAGTTTTAGATGTCTGTCTTTGAAGTAGATTTTATCATGCTAAAGTGCAATATTCTTGGTTCTAGAGGTTCCAGAGAAACTCATATGGTTATATTTTTTATACAAAATAAATGGCTATTAATTTTTTAACTTACTGGCAAACCTCCTGAATGATGAGGTCAGATTCGAATTTAGACTGTGTGCTATAGAATTTGATTTGTGTTTTAATTTTCACCTTTCTTTATGTCTTTGAGGGAAACTTGACATTTCACATTTTCTTTAATACAGTATTAGAAGTTTAATACAACAGCTGAGGGAGAAGAGACAGGCCATTCCCTGTAAATGTAGCTAAGTAATTAAAGACTAAATATTCTAGGAGGGACATTGAAAAATTAATCTCTTCAGAGATATTATGCAGTGTCAAAATTCATAGACAGAGGGTACCACTGGGTCATGAGAGAGTGGCAGTTTGTGTTTGGCTGGGGGCTGATGAGAGTCTGTTGCATGGTATGAGTATTCCTTGCAGATTTTGCATTCTGTGGGATCAACGTGCCATGGTTGAAATGCTGACAGCCCTCCAGCAGAGAAGAAATGTTCAGCTGTGGAATATATCTTGCAATATATCATATACAAAACTCGTAAGATTAATGTGGTGCTCAAAATTGCTTTGATTGCAAAGGTAAATCCTAGCAACTAAACATGGCTTTTTCAATTGACACAGCAGAATATGAGAATGTGTCAGGTTAAGGTAAATTCTTTTTATGCAAGTATCTTAGCAACTGTTGTATATAGTTTACATCTATTAGGAATATTCATGGTGAAAGAAGTGGCTCTTTCAAAATGTTTACAAATTAGAGGTCTTACGGGATCAAAGTAACAACTTCAAAAACATTTTTGGCAGGAAGAGAAATTTTGGAAGGTAATACTGTATTTTTCTGTTACATGCCACCAGCACTGGGGACAATGGACAGCAACTCCAGCAGGGAGCTATCCAAAGCCACATTTTTAAAGATAATGTGATTACTCCCACATGTTGTGTCGTGAAAAGTGTTTTTCATCTGCTGTGTCAGGTGATCACAAAGACAGTGTTTACATGGAGACACCTCACTCCCTTCAGCAGTTTAGCTCCTGATAGGCCCAAAACAGAGAGAGGCTAAATATTCAACATGGAGTTGAATGAATATTGTTGCAGCATATGGCAGGTTTTGGAAGGAAGCTCTCTGAGGATGGCAAAGACATATTTATCTGATATTTTGAATACTGGTGCTTCCCACAGACAACTTTGGAAATTATATGGGGAACTATAAGCTTTTCATTTACTTAATACTGTCTCATGCATAATGTAAGAAGAAGAAAAGATGAGCAATATTAGTAAGCCTTTAGCTTTCATAACTCTCAGATGTAACTTTAATGAGATAAAAGGAAATTTCAGCCTGGAACAAAATGATTTAACTCCTTCTGGTCTTTAAAGAAACTTATACTGTGACTTCACAATAGTTACATTCTGTTGACTTTTTTAATTATTGATTTTTAGCGTGAGGAGAGGTTTGCAGCAAACATGAGGAAAGCTTTGTTTTATTAAAAGCAGCTTATGTATGTATATTGTACTGTAATTCTTCTTTTGATTTCAGAACTTTTATTGGTGTTGAACTCAGGTTTTCTAGTCTAAAGCCCAAAAGTGCAGGTATTTCCTGGGCATTCTGCAGAGAGCAATGCTTGGTATCTATGATAAATTTTCCTAACCTATTATTACTGCAGAGAACAGTAAACAAAAACAAAGAGAACAAAAAGTTTCCTCTGACATAACCAGATGTTGGTTTGGGTCCTACATCTGTACAACAGCTGCTGCAGACATCCAGCTGTTTATCTTACAAGCCTGGGGTATTGTTCTTGCTAACCCTTGAATTTTATCTAGTCCCATACCAGGAGATGAAACCCAAATCACTCTGTGATTCTGTGATAATTACACTGCTTCACAGCATCCTTATCTTGTCAGGGCTGTTTCTGTTTTCTGCTTGTCATCCTGCTGCTGTTCTTTTGGATGTGGGAGATGCATTAAACTGTTGTCAGCCTTTTGTCCACTTCAGATATACAGAAAAATCACAAAAATTCTAATTTGGTGGGGTTTTTTTGCAAAAAATAATTGAATTCTTAGGATACCACTGGTTTTGGAGAGAGAGCAGCACAGTGTGCTTAGTGCATTATGCTCTTAGAGAACTCAGATTGGCACTGGCAGCAGAGACAGAATAATTCAGACTGCTTGGAAAAATCCTGACCTCCCTCTGTTATCCTTCTCAATTTCAGTCTAAGGAATGAAATCAAACCAAGGAATGGATTCTCTCTAGTGTGAATAATCCCACGTAGTTAGAACTACTTACACCGTCAGAAAAGTATTTTACTTTTCATATGATAAAAAGCAATGGATATGTAGCTTGTATATTGGTAAATTATGTAGAGTTTTTCTTTTAAAATTGCTTTTGAAAAGCAAAAGTCATCCAGAATAAGCTTGTCATATTGTCCATCATTATCGGAAGCATATCTTCTGCTATCTAGTAATAATGAGAGCAAGAAACAAACAATTCAGGAAAACTATTCCATGTTAACAACACCCAATTCAAGGCAACAGGTGTTAGACTACCTGCTGTTGGCCTGCACTGGTTTTCTGACAGCGAAGATGATTCAAAAGTGTGGAGAAGATTATAATTTGCTGCAATTCCATAAAGTTTTTCTGACAGCTGGGACAACTGTGGAAGAATCATTTACTCCTCATCCTGGCATTCACTGTTCCAATGAGAAAGAAGCAACTGGAATATGGCATTATTAACATCTCATTTCTAGCCAAAGATGATCCTACTTCGATGAATAATCCCATGGCTGGTTAAATTCACCTCAGGATTAAGGTATATACACCTTCAAAGTATTTTGATTTCAAGTTGAACTGCTCCAAGATCATTGTAGTAATGACTCAATCTAGAATAAAACTTCCTAGGTAAGACTGACTAACTTTTGAAAAGCCAGAGGATATATAGTATTGCAGGGGTGACTCCTGGATCATCACTCACTCCTTGAAATTATTCCTGAGATATTGTGCATAAATCTTAAAAGTCAACAGTAGGTCAGATATAATCCACAGTCTCTAGAGAAAATGCCACCTGAATAATGTCTGAAGTAGATGTAGCATTCTCTGTCTTTAAGTCACTTATTAATTCAAATGTCTTGGTTTCAAAGCTACTTGTAGAGGGGTTGCCTACTCAGTGACATTCTGTTGTCAAGCAGCAGCAAACTTCACATTCCACTCAATCATTGCTCAAAGGCACTTGCCTTTTTTCAGTTAATATAAGAGTCTTCTTATAATAATAGAAGATTCTTTTATAAGAAGAAGAAGATTCTTCTTATAATAAGAAGAAGATTGCATACCATGTAGATTCCTTTAATTTGCAGTAAAAAATAGATTACCTACTTACTTGGTAGCCTTAAAAGTCCTCAGAACTGGTGTTTTATACCCTGCAATAAGGTGCATAGATAGGTCTGTTTCCTGGTAAAATAACAGGTAATTAATTATGTTTATCTGTTTTTGAAAGCTTGACTACAAGCAGAAACAGAAGATAAACGGTAGGGTTTAGCTGTGTACTAATGGTAATCTTATCATTCTATCACATCTGCTGGCACTCCCTTCTGTCATTCAAATACTGCCCAAGTTTTTAACCAGTAAAATAGCTGAACATCACAAAATATATAAATCTCAGTTCAGGTGGTCTTGCTCCTTCCCAGATTTCTGTCTCACAGTGTTTGTGTGCAGATTAGTTTCTGAAAATTAGGTATAAGATACTAACCTACTTTTGTGATTATGTGCCAGGCTCCATTGTATCAGGGTAGTTAATGATAGCTCATCCAAGGAGATCTGGAAATAATCTGTAGCTGAAAGAAAAAAGATCACAACACAGAAGCTGACTAAATGTCAGGCATTCCCCATGTGTTTTAAGGATGTTGTGTGCTGATGTACAAGGTGACACTCTGTGCAGTGATAGAACACTTGTAAATAGTGAAAATGGGATCGCTTTCTATGTCTTAACTGCAGCAAGTGAAACTCAGCACAGCTTACATTTTTATTTCCCTGTTAGCAGGCCTGGCAACAGAGAAAATGCCAAAGGTGAGGGAAATGCAGGAGTATCTTCCTCCCAGATTTCCCACAGAAGTGTTGTCTAGCTGAAGATCTGAAAATGACGAAAATTAATTTTTTTTCTTTCCTATCTTTTCTTAAGCAAACCGTAGTGATCTGTAATGACTTGTCAAACAACCTCCCATAGGTCATTACAGTCACAGCTTTGATAATTTATTAAAAATTTAATCTCATTTAAATCCATCCAACACACTAATGATAACCTAATTAATACATGGAATTGGCAGGATTTTCCTCAGTATCTCCACTCACAAATTCTTCTTTAGGTTAATTCTCTTTTGATACTCTTAATGCTGGATTGAAAGGGGGTTGATTATGTTACTGTGATGAATACAGAAGGAACATCAGATTGGTTATGACAAAGGAAGACACAACTTTTTAAATTGATTTCTGTGAACTAGCTATTTCACAGCATCTCTATTGGGATGACCATTTCAGGACAATAAGAACTCTAATAACATAATGTGGCACAATACCAATGTATTCACTGGCACAGAAGAAAGATGTAGCATTTACCTATACAGAATATGCTTTTATAAGGAAAGAGCTGAGGGCACCCACATCCCCTTGAATCTCTGTCAGAAATGTTGCATCCTGAATGAACTCTGCAGAGCTGTTGTTTGATTTGACCTTTTCCAGGTAGTCTAATTTGAGTATGTATAGACACAGTGAAGAATAACATTTCTGTTAAAGGAGAAGCCTCTGCCTGAGCAGTTGCACACAGACCACCACAGACATTACCTGCTGTGACGTGAGTCCCTTTGCACTTCCTCCTTCTACAGACTTGACCCTGGGTCCCCAGGAGCAGAATCTCAGGTACTGGATTTATAAAAATAAATAATTCTATAGTATGGTACAGCAACAGGTCAGCTTGAGTTGGGTGCCTCTGCAGAGGGACTCAGAATAAAGAAATAATTAAGGCAATTATATCCTTAAAACTCATGTACCTACTCCTCCTCTGCTCTTTAAGCCCTTTGCATGTACGTCTTGGTGGAAGGGTAATTTTTGGTCTGGGGTCTTTTAACACCTTGTTGCATTTTTTTTTTCTCTGTGTTCATGCAGGCAGGTCATGCCCTGTTCTTGTGTTGTCAAGTTGCAGCTCCTGCTGATGGTTACAGCTTCCTTATCTTCTTGTTTGTGCTTCTGGTGCACCTGTTTGCTGGTAGAGCATGGGAAACTAAAAAAGCCCTGGACTCAAGATAAACATTACTTAGCAACCACCAGAATGTGTGTTGCCAATTTCCTTCTCATACTGAACACAAAACACAGCACTGTACCAGATAGTGGGAAAATTAGTAAGAAAGTTAACTTTATTCCAGCTGAAAACGTATCTAGGTGTGATCTCACAGTTTGTAGCCTGAGGTTTCAGCAAATCACACTACTCCTTAGGCTGCAAACAAGTAAAGTTAACAAAGAACATACTAAATTATGATTCAATGTAAGTCATTCTACTTAAAACTTACTTGTACTGAACATTTTTTATTTATCAGCATCTGGGCAGCTCTGTCTTATTAACAAGCAAAGGGATTATATGAGCTCACTGTTATTAAAAGTAAAGGACTGAACTTGGTGGGCTAAAAAGTTTTTGCTTTGTACCATCCCTGGAAGTAAATCCATGCTGTGCAATTCTGCACGCCCATTAGCCAGTACTAATGTCTGACTCTACCTTGGCCTACCTAAAAGTTGTTTATTCTTGCTGCTACTGGCACTCCTGAGAATGAGAAGTCCTTGTTCTGAGAACTAGGCACAGAGTTCAAATTCAAGTGTTGGACACCCCACAGGTAGTCTGGTTTCTCCCTGTTTACAGGCTTGAAGGCCACTGCATTGTTATCTCTTTTACAGAAAGAGGTATTGTAAACCTTAGAGTGGTTAAAACTAAGATTTTTAAATGGATCAATGAAGTCACAAGAGAAAAAAATAGGTTAGAAAATTATAATTAAAACATTTAAAAAAAAACTATTGAAAAACATCATATGTGAGGTCTTTTTAAGGAGATGAGGGGAGAAATGAAAGCCTTATGATGAAGTAGACTAAATGCTGTCTTGTTATATGCTTAAGTGAGAATCTCTTTGTACCAAGACAAAAGAAAATTGCTGTGGGTCAAGGTAGCGTGATTTACTTTTTTTCCCACTGACTTGCTACCTTCTGCAGAGATGACAAGCTTAAAAGTCACATCATTGCAAAGTCTGTTCCTTCAGACTAAATGAACTCCCCCACGAATGGGCAGCGATTTATGAGTTGAGTCCTTTTGGTGAAGGGTGCATAAAGAGCATTCACTAACCATGGATTAGACAGGCAAAAGATGAGTGAACTATTACTCACATGATTCAATGATTTAAACATCACAGGTAATTGATGCAATCCTTCTTTATTTGATCAAGGATAAAAGGCCTAATTCTAAAACTTTTAGTGAAAGCATTATCTAGTTGTGGAAATAGTGCCTTGACTTAACATGGGATGATTTAAAAGTCTGGACTCAGAAGTAAGGATAAAATTTAAATTCTTAATTTTCCTTTTGTTGCAGCCTGTGCAGAACACTGTGCTGTAAAGTCTGCCATGGCTAGCAGGGTTTTAGTGTAACACAAGGAGAATTACAGATCCTTTGTGAAATGATGTGAAGTAAGTTTTAAATTGCATTGCAATATCGTTCTTCAAGTATCATCTTAGAGTAAGTAAAACCTTGTAATGAAATTGCTTGCCCACATAATAATTGCTGAGCTGTGTGATTAGAAATTGAAGTGTCACTTTGCATGTGTCATAGTCCTTATTCTGCATGAATATAGCACACATCCATTGTCTGGAATTTTTTTTTCATGCAACTTTAACACCAGGGTGTTCCTTGGAGTCCACAGACATATGCTAAGTTTTAGAACAGTGTTCTAAATCAGCAATGTTTCTGTTCATTTATGTGAATGATCAGACAATTGGTTTATGCTTGGGACTGATACACTGTCTACAGGCCCAAGTATCCAGATTTATTATTCTCTAAATCAATAGGTTTGCCTTACATAAAACAAATGTATATAAACACATATTTTTATATATATATGACATTTTCTTGTGCTTTTAAGCACTGAAATGTGTAAGCCCTGCTCTGCAATAACAAAAACGGCTCTGCATTATCAACTCTGTGCTCTGCAGAAATCCAAAACACAGCCTCATATTGGCCACTGGGAAGAAATCTAACCATACCTCAGCTCAGATCAGAAGAGCTATAAGCTTACTTATTTCTAATGCAAAACTTATGAGTGTTTTTTCCCCATTATTCCTCACTAAAACCTTGGCAATTTACCCAGACAGCCACTGCACGACTCTTGTGGATTTTATCACCTGACTTTACTCCCATGATGCTCTTAATGTTTGTCATGCCACTAAAAGAACATTTTTTAAATCACAGTTTACTCCATGAGCCAGGGCATTTCTCTCTTAGCCAGTACACAGTGTCCTGCTAGAAGTTTTCCCTTCCTCATTTCCAAAGGCACTACTGTTCTTTGCAATTATCATTCTTAGCAAATCAGACGTCTCTACAGAGTTACCCCTGCTCTGCTGAACACGCCTGAGCTTTTCCATGAAGAGCACTATTACCACCTTGTGGCTATTTAAACCATCTATTACACTCAGAAGAATAGTGCTGGAGTATATTGCAGCCTTCTAAATTGTCAGCCTTCTCTGCATTATCTTTGACTTCACCTGCATGCACAAAAACTAGAGAAGTAAAGCATTAGGACCAAACAGCCCTAACATGCTCTACATAATATTTTAAATCAAAGAAGAAAAACAACAGCAACAACAACAACAAAACAACAATGAAAGCTGTAAACCTTGATCCTCCAAATATCTGAAACTTTTCTTCTGGAAACCCTTACCATATTTTCTCTAAAGTTTACCAAGTTGTGGTTTTTTACCTTTAGGAAAAAAAGTCCAAAAGGGTCGTGAGACAGGACATAGTAACTCTCCTGAAACATACTGGTTTAGTAACAGCAAAGGGAAAAATTATTCCCATGTTCATGGTCAACAAAATAATTGCTCGGTAGAAAAGGCACAGCTGAACAGAAAATGAGCCCAGGAGTACAGTGTACCTGTCCCCTCTGACTGTGATTTTGCTGGCAAATGGCACCACAGGGAGCTCAGAAGGGAAGTACCATAACACCAGGCAATGAAGAAAGAGGGTTTCCTGGCTCTTTTCAGAACATACAGGTATATTCAGTGTTCATCTTTTTAATCATACCTTCCTTCTTCTAAAGGGAGGTTCTTCCTGCTGCAAGCTACAGTTTGAGCTTTTTATGTGATTTTAGGATTATTAGTCCTAACAGGAATTGAAAGTTCTGCAAAAATTTTTCCCAGTCTGGAAAGCATGAGAGTAAGTTTTTCAGAAGTTGATACAAGTCCCTAGCACAATTTTCCAGCACAATTTTAAGCATTGTGGTGCCAAAGCCTTATAATATTTGAGAGGAAATTTAGGTGACAGCATAAGTTAATAGTGTTCTCCATGCTTTCATCTATAGAGGGGATTTATTTTGCTATCCTAAGATTAAGATGTTTATAAAGTTGGGTTTATGAGAGCACATAAGTTCTTGCTTTGATAATGGTTCATATTGCATATAAATAATTAAAATTTCAAATCTTGTCTGTAATTCAATACTTGACATCCTTGTATGGTCTAATAGACCCAATCAAGTGTGTTTCTGCATTTCAAAATAACACCTCCAAATATAGTAGTCCTCAAATCATTCTTGAAAATAAAGGATTAAAATCCTTTATTGTTTTAATTCATCTGAAGAATGTATCCCAAGTCTGTCAACGGACATGACTCCACTATGAATCCACAAAAGATAGTGTGGTAAAAAATATTAGGGTTTTTTTCCCTCCAAAGGAAAGCCTTCTTTCTGTCTGGCTGAGGTGAAGAATAATGCTTATGCTTAATAACTAGTACAGATGCTAGAAGGAAAAAACAAGTTACATCTTCTTCCCTTTATCCAGTCCAAATATCTGGCCTATCAACACTGTCACAAGTACTAATTTTGGGTAATTACTATGTTTTATGTTAAAACATAGCTAGAATGGGGAGAAGAATATCAAAATAATGATTAACATTCCAAAATTCTGATGTCTAATTAAACAGATGTTTGAGGGCTCTGGTGAACAATAAAATACCACCTATAATGTGCACTGCAAAAGGAATTCTGACAAAAATGGACTAGACAAAAAAAAGTAAATATTTGGGGGAAAAAGTGTTATATATTTTGAGCTACATAAAATTAATAAAAATTTCACAGATATGGAGATCTAAATAATACATGGAGTATAATTTCTTTATGGGCTAAAATCAGTAGATGGTTCTGACGGCTCAAAGTGACAGTAGGAATTAATGAACAATTTGCTTCGCAGCAGGTGGAAAGAAGGAGTGTTGTTGATGGAATAAGGGTGACTATAGTTTTATTTCTGAAATTTTAATTTTAATGTACGATTTGTTAAAATTAATTTCCTTTAATAACATTGCTGCACTGGATAAAGTCTAACCATAGCTGATACAAATAAATGTACCTTCAAGTTCAACAATACCACTGCAATTAGTTTCATAGGTCAGGATTTAGCCCTTACATGTTGTGTTTTATGAGCTTTATTTTTAAACAGTGGCTAAGTGGGTAATCAGCAGGAAAGCCAAGCAGACATCATTTCAAAACCACGTTTTGAAAAGTGGTGCAAAAAGGTAACATTTTAGCTGTAAAAACATGGGTATTTTTCCTGTCTTCTTCCACTGGTTCTCTAAGCCTTAGGGCCTGGGTTCATTCTGCTTGATTTGAAGAAGGAAATCCAAATGTCTCATTTAAAAGATTGCTCTGGATTCAGAGCCAGCACCCACGCTCTGCTAGCAGAGAGCAGATTCAAATACTCATTTTTCTGACCTGCCCTCTCCAGTTCCAGAGCCCAGGGTGCCGGTGGAGAGCCCTAGAAACAGGTACTCAATCTAAGTGTCCTCAAATGCTGATTTGCAGAAAAGATGCACCAAATTCTCACAGAAACCTTTGGAGAATACTTTAAGTAGGATTTCAATTGCTGCAGAGAACAATAGATATGAAAACTATCAGAAAGCTAATGATTCCTAAATCTGCTATCTTTTAGATCAGAAGTTGAAGAAGAATCAGGTAACATTATCAAATTGCAGAAATATCTTAGGGAAGCAGGGTGTAATTCCCCTCCACTGTTATCTGAATAAATGGTAAGCAAAGAATACTAGAGATCATATGAACTTACACTGACGTAAATAACTGAAGCCTCAGTTTTAGATTTTGTCAATAAATGCTACCTTTAATACTGATAAATGTAAATAATAGCCATAGGGGTCATAAATCTGATCAATTATTTTCCAATAAAATTATTTTTTAATGGAATGGAATAATTTCAAGGAAATGCATTATCTCGTGAACATTCTGAAGGGGAAATTATAGAAGCATTATGTTCTGAATTAATTATATATGTGTTGGTAAGTGATAAATAGGCAACATGTATTTTAGAAGCTGTAAAAAAAATCCAATCTGAAAGGTAACAGATATTTTAGAATTTCTTCTCAGGCAGACATTCTGTATGAGACTCATGTCTCCAGCACTCAGAAAGGCTGTATGATTTATATATACTTAATTAGAAAAAAATCCATGGAGAGCAATTAAATTTTAAATACTTGAGTAGAATCTCAAGAGAATTCAATAATATTTTAGGGAATAAGTTTTTTGATAAAGCTTTTGCTCCTTTACAAGCTAGAAGATAATTTTCATCTTCGGTTCAACTCTGGCTTTTCACAGCTCATCTCTGTGAAGTTCTGAGCGTGGTACATGCATTGACAAATGTCCAGTGCTCTGAGGTATTAAAAATCTTAACAACTTTGATTTTTGTATATTTGATATATTATTGATATATTGATATATTTTGTATATTTGTATATTTGATATTTGTATACCCAGCTACTGAATCTGAGTGGTAAACGGATCAGCGAGGTGCAGGTTTTTATGGTTGGGTCACACTCAGTCCTTATACAATTAGGTATCAGAATTATTATTTGCATTTATTTAAAAATAAGTGATAGAACACAAAATACTGACAGAACTAGTGCACCATTAATGTACTCTGTGAATTGGTGAAAAATTGTTCTGCTAATAACATTTGAGTCTAAACTTTCTTTTAACCCTTTTAAACTTAGAAAACTCTTGATGCAATCTGCATTCTGGACAAACTGCTTCCATTTTGTGTCATATATCCTGAAATTTAAAATACTAATAAATGCTTAATACTAATTTAAAATACTTTAAAATTTTAAAATACTTTTGCCACTTTTGGGGGGACTTATTAATGTGTTTCTCACATGTTATCTCATGTCATATCTTCTCATCTCTTTGGGAAAAGCAAAAGAGCACTCAAGAATATGTCAGAATCTTTAGTAAATGGACTCACACCAAGCTTCTCTGTGACCTCAGGCAAAAGGAGTTTGAAACCTGGTAACATTAAACCTGGAAGCAGGACTCTGTCAACCCCAGAATCAAGCCCCCTCAAATATCCACAGTACTCTGAGTCCTATCTAATTTTTCTATGCTAATGTTGCAGTCTGACCTTTACATGAGTAGACAGGTGGGAAAATACATGTATCCTGTCAGCTCCCTAATGACTTCCTAATCTGAATAGACTCTTTGTGCCAGCTGTGCCACCAGAAATTCCCCCTTTTATGCTGGAGTGATTTGCATCTAAACAAGTTTTAATGAGACTACTGCGCAGGTAGGTGAAACACTATATAAAATTAGAAGGTTTTTTTGTTATAGGTAGTGCTCAGAATTCAGTATTTCTCCAGAATTTTTAGCCAAATAGATGTGGTTTCCAAGTTTCTGTTATAAACTGGCATCAAATGCTGTGCAGCTGAAGGACTCCTGTTTAATTAATCCCTGGATCAAGTTCTAAGGGTTGTTTTATACCTCTGTGCTCTCATGTCCCTAATTTGGTGTGAAAAAAAATTAATTAAACATTTGGATCTTGAAGGACTTTTCTTCCATGAATATAACCGTTTCAGAACCTATGGCTTCCACAAAGTCCTGTGCCACAATTTTATCAGGAGATGTATGGAAAAGGTCGCCTGGGTTTTTCTGGGCGTGGAGTTTAGAAGTGTTACTTGATAATTTTATCATCATTTGGCATTTAATCATGATGTTACAAGAAAAAGCACTTTTAGCTTTTAGCACAACATTTAAGATTTTCATCTCCCACGTATTTCGTTTCTCTCTGTACGAAAATCACTGTAAAAATATTTGTCACTTTTGCCTATGGCTTTTCTGGCCTGACAGTGATTTTTTCTCTGCCATGAACTGCCTAGAACTGCTGTTGGTATCAAAATTGGGAATGGTATATTTTCATTGTAATTCCTAGTATTCCTTTTGGCTTTCTATCTACCACTGAGGTTTAAAAAAAAATTTTTAGAGGACTGTGTAGAATGAATCTGAGTTACATTTCCAGACATAATTTGGAGCATCAGTATGCGTATGTAAAATTAGAGTTGTTTAGCTCTGCGTACATAATTTGCTTGCATCAGCATTTAATCTCATCTTCCATTTTATTGTCCAGTCATTGAGCATCATGCAAGCCTTCTGTTCATTGTCAGAGTTAAATTTGCATGAAGGGTAATTTCATATCACTGGCAAACATTGCAAGAAATGTTTACTCTTCTTTTTTTAATTTGGCTTTTGTCTGTAGTGTAAATATAAATTTGAGCTAATCCTACACAACAGTGGAATAGAATATATGCAAATAAACAATACATGATACAATGAGATGGAAGAGGGAATTTTTTTATTATTATTTTCTACTGAAACAGCAAATTCTTTTCTTTTCCATTTGCCCCATTGAAACTTACTGTTTTCAAATTGTGCATTGAAGGACATTGGACAATTTATCAGGTGTTTGTCCAAGAGGTTGATCATGGAGATGTTATTCCAAATATTTGCAGAGCTTATTTTTGAGATGAAGTGATTTAAGACATACTTTAAATAAAATGAGTGTTAATAAAATAATGATGTTACTGAAATTTTGAAATTGATCCAGAAGAATGGCCCCTTATGGCCATGGCTTTCCCCCTTCATATCTGCCAGTATAAGAGGCATTGCAAGGGTGAAGAAACAAGCTGAAAATTTTTCCTCTCTCTATTTCAGAATATTATCAGTATGTGTTTGAATGCAGAAATTATGAAAGTATGTGGACTTCTTTTGGCAATTAGTTTATAATAATCTGGTTTCTATAATATATACATATAACAGTGCAGCACAGCGTAAAACCTTGTGAGCCTCCCTGTTTAGACAGTGCTGTAAATCTTCCTGATCCTATGAATTTTCCACTATGTCAAATAATCTCAAATGTCAGAATTTTGAATAACCATTCTAACAGGACGACTCCAACTCTAAGGAGGTATGCTAATTTGATCAAAGTAATAACTGTTTTCAAATTCTATCCTATTATTTCTAATTTCTTACCCCTTTTGAAAAGGAAAGAAATTCAATGCTAAAATGAAGTTCCTTTTATCTGATCATAGATTCATCTGCTTTGCCAGAGATGGTTTGCTACTGAGTTCTTCAAACAGACCCTGGATTCTAACAATGAACCAAAGTCCATGGAAGTCAAAGAAAAGAAAACCTCTTGATTTTAGTGAGCTCTACTTCACTAAAGGTTATGTGAGAAGTGTGGACATTATTAGTGGAAATGAGAGTTTGGACTTACTGAGCTATACTAATGTACAGAGGTTAAATTTCACTGTTCTTTTTTTCACATTTTGGGAAGCCCATAAATTTGCCAAATATGTATATTAGCAGTCTATACTTTTTTCATTACTCTTAAAAAACAAAAAGAAATCCAGAAAAACACAGTGTGAAGGGTTTGCTCAGAAGCTCACTGGATCTGATGTAAAATGTATTTTCACACTTTGGAAAGTGAAAACATCAGACATCAGATCAGAGGCTGAGTGATTATCACAGGAAGAGCACAGCCTGAATGACAGGGTGGGATAGCTGTGTAGGTATAATGCACACACTAGTGGCTTAGTTTTTAGAATTCTGCTATGTTAAAAGTGAAAAACAGATTAGATAATAAAGGTCTGCCAAATTTCTGTCAGTCTGTGCACTCCAGTGCACGTCAGCATTCTGAAGGGATGATATTTCATTGCACTGTGCAGAGGCTGAAAGTCATCTAAATATGAAAACCTTTCTAAGGTTCTGTATCCTCTCAGACCTTTCCTCAGTCTTGATCTGACATTTATTGTGTGCAGGCCTAGCATCCTGGTCCAGTACATCAAAGCTGTTCTGCATGGATTAAACATGGATCCAAGTGCTTTGCTAAACTCAAAATAAAGCATCTCATGAAGTATATTTTTAATCTTGCAGCAGTCAGGAGCTTTTCTCCATTAAGGAGGGCAGCCCCAATGTTCTCAATGACATGGGAATCCTACATGTCTGATTTGTGTAAACCTGCACAGAACACTTAAATTTGCATTGCTTCAAGGTGTGCCCCAGCCAACGGGCCAGTGTAGTACAGGTGAATAATATGAAATTTATTATGAACAGGAGTTTATTTCATGTCCATGAAAATATGAACAGGAAGTAATGTTTCCTTGAAGCACAGAAGTATAGACAGATCTGTGACTTGAAATGATTCTGCATGGCAGCACTTTGAAGTCACTGTTGTGTCTTGTTGTGACAGGTAGAATTATAAAAGAAAGGCCTCATAAACTCAGGCCTGCTCTATTAAATTAATAGCTGGCCTGTCATCTCTTCTAAGTGTAGTCAAGTAATTTGCAAGTTCCCATGCAAAAACAATCTTGGTATGAAAGGTTTGTTAACAACCTATCCTTGGGTTGAAAAATAAATGCATCTGTGTGAACAGTAAGATCTGTTCCATGAGAACCCATAAAGGAAAAATATAAACAACCTGAATCTTAGCACATACACACCAATCACCTTCTGACCAAAAAATGAAATAGTAAGAAAACTCCCAGCCAATAGGTGCTGCACACACGAGGTGTGTGAAAACTGTATAAAATAAGTGACGTGAATAAAGAATTGGCTTTTCCTGCCTGAAGAAAATGGAATCTCTGCTAACTTACTACAATAGTTTCTCTGTTATTTAAAGTACCCAATATATAGTGGATATGTTTTATTTTGCTCTAATATTGCAGAGTGTAGATGCAGCGTAATTTTACAATTTACCCCAGGCTTTGTATATGATGCATTGTGTGAGGGTATGTACATAATTTTGAAATGAAACAACTTAGTTGCTCTTTATTTTTATTTTCTCATTTACCTACAGAAAAATCTTACCAAAGCAAAATTATACACTGTAACATTGCAGGAGAGAGAGGGAAGGAAAAAAAAAAAGCAAAAAATAATCCAACAAACCAACCAGAGGGCAGAATGCTGTTTACCATTTATCAGATAAATGCAAACCATATTTCTTAACTTCAGGTCATTTTGGTCTTTTGTTTAGAATTCCATCTAAATCTACACTGCAACAAAATAAAAATGCATTCTTCAAGACTGGTTCATTTCCTCTGGTGTAGATAGCTTGTCAAGTGCTCCCACCTCTGCAGAATAGGAAAAAAAAAGATAATTAACACATGTAAGTATGCATATTTATCTTAGCAATTAAGTAATGAAATCCAGTTTCAGTAATATAATTTTTTAATACTTTCTTCAACTATAAGAGACAAATCTTTGAACTTTTCATATTTTAGTTTACAAAACACTGGGCTTTTTTCTTTTGAATGTCAGTAATATCTTCCTGATACGACTTCAACATTCTAGAAACAGCAGTGACAGAAGAACAATTACATTAATTTTATTATGTCAATTGATATTGCTGGATCCCAGCATCTCATAAGACTTAATATTATCTAATTACAGCTGCCATCCTACATGTTGCTGTTTTTGAGAAGCACTTAAAGCTGGAGGGAATAATTTCCAAGAGAAAGAGATGAAGACCACTTTTAGTTATTACCAAGGTCCTTCTTAGCAGTAAAAATACTGCCTTTTTCTTGCAGATTAAAACTTATATCCAATCTGAGTAACTACTGCCTGAATCTGAACCCCATGAGTGGGGTTTTTCCCCCCTTCCCCCACCAAGGAATATATCTAAACCAATGTATCTAATGCAGAAAGGTTTCATTTAAGCAAACGTGTTAGAGGATTTCTCTCATTAAAAAACATGGTTTTCACTTGCTTGATTTACAGTTCTGGGTTTGTGTGAGAGTTTGTACTAAGCCTTTCCAATAAGTATTGTTAAGAGATAATATGTGATAACATTCTGTGTCTGTTGCAACCTGAGAATACAAGAACTATGTCTGGGAAAAGCCACATCTGGAGATTAATTTTTTGGTTTTCATGAGGACATGGTAATACCAGGATCTTCTCTGAATAAAAACAACAGTTTGCCATCACCATCCTAAGAAGGGAGCCTTCTCAGCTCATTTGTTCCAGGGAAGAAGTAATTTGTAATTCTGTGAGATGTTTTTTATTTTCCTGTCTGATTTAGCAGCTTTTAGCCTACACAGGGGGTGTGTGCTTGAGCTTGTTTTACACCCTTTTTGCTGTGTCCAAATATTGATTTTACTTCCTAGGCTCACACAGCAGAGTAAAGGAGTGTTCCTTCACAGTGATACAACAAACTACTACTTTGTCCACAGTACATATATATGCTAATAATCTCCCTTAAATATGTATTTGAATTATTTCAGGCCCCTAGGACTAGCTATAAAGAGGTTTTGTATTCAAATGCAAATTCAATTCAATAAACACTGGGTTCATATTTTCAGTAATGAGAATTATTTTCCTTGGGTGGATACAAATAATTCAGAAAACAATGAGCAAAAAGCATCTCAGGTATGCAGAAAATGAACCAATCTGTTGAAAGTCTCTTTTAATAATGCAATTAAAACACAAATGTACACACAGTTCCACAGCATACACTTGCCACAAAGTTGCTTATAATTTGTTGTATACAAAAGTAAGAGTATAGAAGTGACTGATTTATTGAATTGTCTACTTTTTGAGACAGAAATACTCCTCAAACGTTTGCAGTAGAATAACTTTTTTCTATTTGTTGCTGTCTTTGCAGCTATGTATTACCATTTTATACATTTTGTAGACAGTTTTAGAAGAGCCGAAGAGGTTTTTAAAAGCTGAACACTGTGTTTGTTTGGGATTTTTTAAAGCAAAACTAATAAAAACACAGAAGCAGATAAATTTCTTCTTCACTGAATTCCACAGTTAAACCATTCTTACAGAATCAGCTCAGCATTACAACTCCTGTCACACTGTGAGGCCGTACAGAGTTTTTACTTCAGAGCATTCTGAGCTGTTTGCCAGTGTTGTTGCAATTTTGTCATGGAACTTTATGGTAGAATACATGCAAAAAGGGAGATGTAATTCTTTTGTCACTACCAAGTGAGGGAATGGTATCAGAACTCTGCTACATCAGATCTCCACTGAGCTGCAATTTTTCAGGATCACTCTGTGTGTGAGCGATCCCAGAGGTGCTGTTCCACTTGCACACTTGCACAGTCTTGCACACTCAAATCTGCAGCAGATGTGTACATTAAGGGATAGCCTTGTCTCCTCAGTAAATTTCCTACCAGAAACTGTGAAAGATTAAAAGGTATTCACTCACCTTTCAGATGCAAGTAAGTCAAGAATTCAATGACTGTGCGCACGATGTTTTCATCAGCCATGGGTCTTCCAAGGTTCCCTGGAAAACAAGCTGGTTGTTACTCAGAGTTAACATGGTTCAAAGAGACATCGTATGAGATATTGGGGCTAAGTTTATGAGTATTCTGGGAAGGGAACAAAAACCCCAAAACTACCTGAAATTCCTTTTTCCTTAAAATCCTTGATGGAAAAGCTAATTTCATGGCAGCGCAAAGCCCCTGTAAGGTAGGTAATTGCAATTCTCAGAATCAAAATCACCCAGCTTCATATGCCATTGCTGCATTGACAGCTTAATGGTTGTGGCCTCTAGGCCTTATGAGATCTGCTGCAGAAGAGAGTTCTCTTCTGCTCCCAACTCTCTCCCTTGTGTCCTCCTGAGCATGCAGGGATAGGTTAAATTTCAAATTTAGCAAACAAATTCATCAGCTTTACAGAACAGTTAAATCTGCTCATGTACCCTGACTTTGCTCCAAATAAGCCTTTCAAATGATATAGAAGTGATTTGTGGCCCAAAACTTAGGCCTGGATGTTTTTCTAGAAGTTCAGAAAGCTATGTTTTTACCTAGGTATCTAATCCAATACACTTTGAGTTTGTGAAAATAGCTTTTTGATGCTATTTTAATGACCTAATGGGTGCTTGTTATTGCACTTTTGAGAAGGATGCTTTCTGCATCGGTTAATGAGAGAAAAAAAAATCAGCAGGGGTTTGGAGGAAGACACCTTGCTACTTTTAGGAGGATGAAGAACTGCTCTTTATTAAGAGCAAATGGTAAGCAATTTCCCCAAGATTTTTAATTCTCTGCACAAAGATGTGGGTACCAGAACCAACAGTCCATTATTACATCACTGAAAACATTATCAGATGGGTCAGAAGGCAGACTGAGCTCTGTAGCACAAATTAAAAACATTGATGAGGGTTTGCAAGGGACACAAAGGCTTCTGGTACAAGGAGACCAACCATTTAAGAATGCATTAATAGGCTTGCACCTAAACATCTTGTCTTCCAGTCTTTGAACTCACAAAAAGATGTTGTTATTATTATTATTTGCATTAATAATACTCTTTTATTTGAATTTTTCCTTAACTTTTATTCCCATCTAACCTGTTACAGATTTTTATTATTATTGTATTACTCACATTCTTACCCAGATTTTATTATCCATGTGGTATTTATTGGATAAATATTTTTCCTCAGTGACTTGGAAATATTGTACTTATGTATTGCTCTGCTATTGACCTTAATTCTGCATAGTGGATAACATGAAGATTTCAGTAAGCAAACCATTATGGGTCTTGTAACTTGAATATTTGACTAACCATGCTCATAGATGGTTGTAGTTTTGTTGTAGTTTTTTTTCCTGGAACTAGTGCTCAGTCTCTAATACAGCTTACAAATTTTTCTAGGTTATCAGGAGAGCTTATGCATTTTGCACCATTCCTTCAAGGAGAGCACAGTCCTTTGCATGAACTCTTTTACATTAATAAAATAATATGTGCATATATTGCTATTTTAAGGGGCTCTTGCAAATAATCAGGAGAAATCCTTAATTTTCAATTAAAATAATATGCTGATCACCTTATGCATTTTATTTTTATACATATCTATATATATATTTAAATCCCCCTTGGGTAGGAACTCTGTAATAAACTTCAACTTCAAAGAAATATCTGGTGAGGGAAAAGAACGAAGCTCACAGCAGAGGCAGCTGCACAGTTTTGAAGTCTCATCCTGACAGGTTTGTTTGGGTTTATCTGCAATTGTGGAGGCTCAACAGTACCCAGCAAGAGAGTTCCATAAATCCATAATTTCATATTGCTGTAAGGGACCTGGTATATGCACAAATGGCAACATGGTGCAATGTGATCTCTACTGCTGGATTACAAATCCCTTACTTTTACATTGTTTTTGACTGGCCATATATTGTTTTAACACTGGTATCTGAGACAGCAGGGTTGGGGGTTTTCCTTAAAGACCAACTGGAAAAACCAAAGCACAGCACCAAAAAAATACCCCCACTCTGTAATTATGTACCAGAATTGAACTGATAGTCCTTCAGAGAAGGTTAACAATTAAGAAATATATTAATGTTTCTTTTCTCTTTACAAAGTATGTATGTATGAGATTATAATTAAGCACATGTCCTTCACTTATGAACTTTTTTATTGTTAACTACATTTGCACTGTTCTGGGTGTATTTAAAATAGACTCCAAAACCTTTCTTTTGGCCCCATTAGTGCAGTGATTAATGTACTCAGTAAATACTGCAGTACTTTTATCAGCCTAAGGGTGAGATTCATCCCAACTCACTTTAGATGTCTGCAGCAGGTTCAGTTTCTCATCAGGAGATAAACCAGGTTTTTCTAGAAGTTTCTGCACCTTATCCTGAAATAGGTGTTCAAAATAAAGCCTAAAAATTGTCAGCTTCTCTTCATAAAGGGAGCCTAGACATACATTTTAGAAGCCCAGAACTGGATGACAAATCCAGAACAAGGCTGCAACCTGTTCATTGCCATTTACTAAATTCTGACACATGCAACATCTAAGCATTTTGACTTCAGTTGTGACCAGGTTCTCAATCTTTTAATGAAGATAATCCACCTTCCTTAATCATAGGAAATACTGAGACTTGGTATTTTCTATAGCCTTCATTACTGAAAGACACCTTTATGGACCCTCTTCTTTGCCAAAAAATAATTAACTCTGGGGTAGCTAGAGTGACATTTGAAATACCTGTTTGAACATATGAAAAGAGAAAAAAGCCTAAGTTTTTTCAAAGCATTATGATCTATTATACATTTAAAGCAAGAAAATACAAAGATCACACCAAATGGTCAAATGTAATTTTTCTTCCTTTCATATGTTTATTAGGATTTCTGTTGAAATGCAGAAATAGTTTTGTAACCAAGTAGTCAGTTCAATAGTAAATAAACTACTTAACATAAAAAACAAATTAAAAATGCTGGTTTCCAGAATTTCATTACCTGCTTTAATATCCTCATCAGGTGGTATTTCACGTTTACCAGTGAAACCATGCTTGTCATTAAAAGATCTGTGGTTATCTACTGCATCTGATAAATAAATTAAAAATCAGAGGAGTTAATTGACTTAGCAACAGCCTTTCATATACTGCTTGCTTTTCATAGATTTCATTGTAAAGATCATGATGGGCAGTTTTGATGTACAAAATTACAAGAAGTTAATATGTCATTAAATACAATAACCTTTCTTCTAAATTTGTGCTTATAATTTATCTAAATTACAGACCCAGTCCTGTGCTACATATTTGCTGAAACTATTACTGGATTCAGAAGTTGTAAAGAAAAAAGTTAGGATACATCTGCATATAAACTGGGAAGTGGTCCTTACTACTTTTCCCTGTCTTTAAGAGGGTGTTGCTGGTGAGTGTGCTTAAAAGGAAACTGCAGATAGTTTCTGAAGGTTATTCATATAAATAACCTTCAGAAACTATCTTACACGCCCCTCGTGCCTCTTCTCCCCACCCCTTGCAATGGGCATTTTCTTTATCAGTAAAAGCTGATCACTGACCTGCAGCAAAGGATGATTCCTAATATCCACTCTTAGATGTAAAATATAAGTCTTTGACAAGCACATTTCCCCACAGTATTTTTTCCAATTTGCTTACATCTGCTTTGGGCAAATATACTTCCAGATATTTACAGAATCAGTTAATACATTTAAGATGCCTTAAACTTCTTTTCTATTTTTTATGTATCCTTAACTGTTAACTAAAAAGAATGAAGAGTGTTAGAGTAAGTATGTGTAGTATCTGTCTATGTGTTACTGAGACTGAAAATATAAAAACACTGGTGATGAATTTTACCACATTCATAAGAATTAATGGTAAAAGGACAAATATTTGAGACAGCTTAATTCTACATTACTTTTCTTACAACCTGCATTTGTAATCTCCATCTGTAAACCAGTACTCTTGTATTTTGAACACCTTGTATATTGATTTTTCACACAGTGAACTGTTAACAGTCTTCAATTTGCAAGTTACTGTTTTAATTTATTTTGCTTTAATTTAAAAAAAAAGGTAGTATAATAAATTCAAGTAGTGAAAGTTTGTAAAAAGATTTAAAGGCAAAATCTGAAATACATGGAGAAATACCAAATGCCATTATTTTTTCATTCTGCCCTTGATATCTAAGGCTCTGTAAGATTTTTTTAACACTTCTGGTGGTGACGTATTTGTCAAGTGAAAATTACAGCTCAGAAGCACAAAATGTGAGCAGATGTGTTTCTGGACATAAGGCCTCCCATCACACTTCTTTAGAAAAGAACAGCTGTTGTCTAAGACAACTCAGTTCTATGATAGGCATGTAACAAACATCTAAACAAGTGTTTTTCCAAATTAGTTTCTTCAGTCTTGCAGGTTTAGACAAAATTACTATATTCAGAGAAGTGAATAACACAATTTTTGCATTTTGAAATAATGGGGGAAAAAAAAGTGCCTCACTTACGTGGCCCAAGTAGATAACCAGCACTATTCAAAGTCCAACCCCTTTTGTCTTTCGCCTTAAAGAAAAAAATAATGTAAGTATGTTATTGCACGACCTACACTCAAAAGGACATTCTCTTAGCAGAGTCTTCCGAAGGCTCAAAATCAAGAAAAAATATTTTAGAAATAAAGCCAGTCATATTGAAGTAAATATTCATGGTGAGCTCTTGCCCCTCCCTGTCTAAGTCTATAGTGTTGCTATTGACATCCATGTGGTTTGACAGTTTCACACCACATATGTGATGGCTGCAAATCACACCTTGGAGGCAGAAATTTCTACTTTATACTTGAAGTTTCTTTCACCACCTGATAGCCACCTAAGGAAACATCAATGCCTCTTTTTATTGCTGGGATTTACATGACAGCATCTTCATAAAAGAATATGTACGTCATCTTTTCTGAGGCAGGTGGGACACCCATTCAATTTTGGTCTAGCAACTAGACATTCTCAGTTACAGTAATTTTTTACAAGGGAGCTAGTATTTAAAATCTCCAAATTCTTAGCTGAAAAAGAAAACCCAAGCAAACTGTTTATAGCCCGAAGTGGTTTTGAGTGCTGCATCCTCTGCAATCCTTCTATCTAAGAACAGCGTGTATCCGTGGGAGGTTCACGGCTCCTCGCTAGCTGAGACACGGATACTTACTGAGAAAACCAGCCCGAGTGTTTCCGAGAGGGCGGCACAAAGGATTAAAGACAGAAACAGGAAACTGGTGCACCTCTGCATCTGGAAGAAACCGCAGCGGGGTAAACGCTTTGCCCACCCCGGGACACGGGCGCTGGCTGGGAAGTGGGGGCGAACCTTCTCCCCACTGCGGCTGCCAGGGCTCGGCAGCCCAATTCCCGCTGGGAGAAGGGCCGGGGGACGGCGGGGACGAGGGGGGAAAAGTACCTTGAGCTGGGGCGGTGTGTCCCTGGCAGAGCTGCCGTGGCGCGGGCGGAGCGGGGCTGGTCCCACGGCGGGCTCTCACTGCATGGCCGCGGCCTCGCCGCGCTCCCGCCGCGCTTTATGGGCTGCGGAGCGGCCGCGCCAGCGGAGCCAACAGATGAACTTCAG
>JANPWX010000102.1:658007-733984 GCA_024734555.1 Trochalopteron elliotii
CACCCCTACCCTGTGCCCGCGCCCCCGCCCGCCCGCCGCATCGGGGGACAAGGGGGGACCAGGGTGCGGAACGGGGATGCACATCACTTTTCAGACACTCAGGTACGGGAGCAGCGCTAAACACACGTGTCTGCCTGTGCTGCTGGCGGACAGGGGTCACGGCGTCTGGGGACATTGGGGACTTCACGCAGCTCTGCTCTGCTTTCTGCAGCTCCCTGCGGTTCGCTCGCGGCCCCTTGAAATCCCTTTGACTCGTGCCCGCTGCTCCAGCATCAGTGAGAGGAGCTGCCAAAAGTCTCTACTTCCTACAGCTCTGCATCTGAGACAGCACTTTTTTCAGGGTTAGATGTAAAAATCAGTGATTTAGCTCTCTCCAGTGACCAGACTAGCCCTGGCCTGTGCTTTTATAACCAGTGGAGTTTCACCAGTTTGCTTATCTTAGTTGTGGTTGCAGCTGGCATCGGGATGTGCAAAACTGAATTACAAAGCAGAGATTCCAGTATTAGTTCCATTCCCCCCGCCAAATTGTACTTTCTTTACAACAAATTAGTTTATTCACTACAAGTCTCTCAAATTCTTTTCTCTTTCAATGAGAAAACATCATAGATGTTGCACAGGATAAATTATACTTACAGCTCCTTTTCCAGAAACTGCTAAAGAGTCTCTGCAAACTTTTGAACAACACACTCCTCATTCACTGGTTTAAAAGCAAACTTTTTTTTACTTTAATGTAGCATAATGTTCATAATCCAAGCTAGAAGCAGAAGCTGTGTCTTGTATTTTTATTTCCTACCCTCTTTTGTTGGATGCAGTAGGGTTATAATAGTCTAGCTTTGTCTTTGGGTCTCTGAGCAAAAACTGCTGGGATAAAGTTTATTTTATGCAGTTCTTAAATGCTGATGTACATGCATGGGAAGCTCAGCTTTGCAGATTTTATTCAATACTTTTTATCATTTGCTGAAGGTGTTCTCTCAGCTATTGCATGATCCTCACAATTCAGATTAGATGGATATGGAAAATACCAATGTAATTTTTGCAAAGTGATGTTTTCCTTTACCTTATCAAAAGCACACTTTTGACTGAAATTCCCTAGCTTTCAGCTGTTAACTTCCACTAAGTAATTTTTGAAACATGAAGCTTCTTTGACCCCAAATGTTTTCTTTTTGTTACGTTATTTGAAAAAAAAAAAAAACACAGAAGATGATTATATCAAGAGATGTCCAATTTTGCATTCAAAAAACATTACAAAATTCTGTGAGCTTTGACTAATTTTATTTTTGATGTTCCTGTAAAATGTATTTGAAATGGTTTTGAACCTACAGTTTTTATTCTGATTTTTCATCCACAGTACTTGTACCTTCCTGTCAAATTTCAGTGAAACGGTCTCTTCATCTCCAGTGGAGTCAGATGCAAAAGAAAGCCTTCTTGTATACTGAATAGCTTAATCTATCACTTGCCCATCATACTTTTTTGTCTAAATCTATCTTTATGTTAGTGTCAATTAAATAATTTTATCAGTCATTCCTACAATTGATGCTCTCATTCCCACAATTTTCTTTCTCAAGAATGCTATTAGCCTTTTTTTTTTTATTCCATAGAAATTTTAAATCTCACTGCTCAGAGAAAAAAAATGAGCATTAGTCTGAAGCCTGCCTTTCCTAGCTTAGCTTGACTAATGGCCATCTCTGTGGCTGCACAGCTTGTTTTCATTGAGAAGACCCTTCAGTGTACTAATTTCTCCATTGATTTATTTATTGTCTGGTTAATTGTCAAGGTTAAATGCAATTTGCAGTAGCTGTTGGGTTATGCCTAATCCTCACCAGAGGTCCATTATCAGATAAACTCACAATGAAGCTCATCTAAAATTCACTCAAGTCAATGGAACAATAAGCATTGATAACAAAACTGTCTCTGATGCCTCTAAACTGATACATGAGACAGGATTGGCTGTCTCACACAGCAACATGTATATGCAATTTTATAGATGTGGTTGCGGCTGCATTTCAAAAATAATTAAAAGAAAAACAGGGAAGAATATTGTTTGCAGCCAGAGCAAAAAGCTTTGAATTTTTAAGGAAATGGTAATACGGATTAAATAAATTAAAGTATTGAAACATTGGACTTGGGAAATCAAATTATTGCATTTTTATGACCAGATGTTTAATTTTGAGGGCAAACAGTAAATCCTAAGGATTCTACCATGTCTTTAATGAAAAAAAAATTCTCTTTTATACAATTGGTGAGGTAGGATGGACCATTTAAATTTTAATTAGAAAAAAAAAATAAACCATACAGAATGGCTATCTTGTGTAGTAGGAAAAACACTGGACAAAAGTGGATTTTGCATTATGCTTTCAAAGGGTCTGGAGTCTGCAGTTGTCTCCCTTCACAGCTGAGATTACTGAGAGATAATGAATGAAGCAAAAAAAAGCATGTCTGCTATTTCTGTGAAGTTGTCTAATAGGATTGTTTCACCAACTCACCAATGAATGTTAAAATCTTAGAATATCAAAATATTAGAAACTGCTGCAGTCACAGAGATGTCCATCTGTACAAAAAATGAGTTTTTTTCCTACTTCCCAGGCAACATCAAGTTTTTTCAGGTATGTACACAAAACCTCTGATATAACTTGAGCAATTGTAGTGAATTCTAGGCTTGGGAGATTAATTACCAGAAAAAAATGTCTCCTGTATATGAATAATTCAGTGAAACAATGACATTACAGAAAGTAAATGCTCTATTGGAGGACTGTCATCATCCAGCTAACTAGAAAAGATTGGTTGTAGAAGTTTCAAGATGTCTATTTTGAATCTTATTCAATATTTACCAGGTGATCACCAAAATGCAGTGACACCAGTAATTTACATTGCTGTCTTTTCTGCATTGGAAACAATTTTAAATTTTTGAGATCAGTGTTTCCATCCTGAATAGAGAGATTTATTATAACTGAGTGTGGAGAACACAAATGCAAGACTTTCTTTGGCTAAATCTGAGTGAGAAAGGGACAGATCTCTTTCTAACAGAGTATGGACACTGAGAGATCTGAGTATCCAGGTGTAAAGAGGCATTCCAGTTGCCATCAAGGCTGTGAATTCCTTCACTGATCTAAAGACTTATTGCTGTTCTTAGGGTAAATGAATCTGGTGGCTCTGCCAACGCTCTAAAGTTATTTAAAGTTTTTCTTTCAGCACAAAACCCTTACCCTCAACATTTGCATCTCAGCTGCTCATTGCTAACATAAGCAGAGATAAGTTGCAGATGATGCTGTCTGCATCTGAAGATGACAGAACTTCAGTATACAACTTCCATCTTGTAAGTAGTTTGCTCTTAAGTCTTAAAGAAACCTCCTGATTATTCCTTCCTGCACACACATAAAATTACTTCCTTCTTTAATGGAGGTAGAACAGAAAACAGGGTGTTGTGTTTTGTTTAAAAAAAAAAATATTAATAAGAGAAGGTAATTTCCTTCATCCTTCCAAACCTTTTGCTATTGTTTTCTCTCCATTTTGTAATTTCTGTGAAATGTAGGCAATTTTCACTGAGTGAATCTGTTGCATGTTTTACCACCTCAGCATCAAATAGAACTAAATAGTATAGATATCTTCTGAATGAAAGGTTATTTTCTGTTCTGAATTACACTGGTATCAATCAACAATTTCCTCTTATTACATCATTCATTGTGCTACCAGAGCTATTATTCACAAACATATACCATTGCTTCAAAACTGTGACTACCACATGTTAGATCATCTTCTGTATTTTTAAAATGATTTTTGATTCAAGAAGTATGGTTGATTCAAGATCTTGATTAAGGATTTTTAGACTAATTGTGTATATAAAAAAAAAGAAACCACAGAATAAACACTTCAGAGAAAAATTCTGAAAGTTAGTTACTACACACATCAATAATATTGTGATATTGTGAGAAATTATAAAAAAAACCCCACTAAATCTTGATTCCTGCTTCCTTACAGGCAAATAACATATCAATTTGGGTAAGATAAGCCAGTAGGTTCAAACCTGTCATGGACAGATTTCTCACCAACACAAAGACACAGCCTTCATTTCCTAAAGAAGTCAGACAGAACCAGAGGCTCTCCTGATGACAGTTTATCTGAGGAGAGCGTTGAGGATTTGAAATATTCTAAGAAATACCATTTTCAAGTGTTTCTGGTACAAACAGAAGTGGATCAATACAGATTGCATCCCCTACTGCCATTCCCAGTCTGTGCATCCCCAGAACACTTCTATCTGGGCAAAGAGGATATATGCAGAAGGCTCACTGAAATTCCAGGGTAGCCACTGCTTCAGCTGTTTCCTTCGTAGGCCAAGGAGAAGGTTGGGTCAGAGGCACTGCCCTCTTTCAGAAGCAAACACAGATTTATACATATCTGAGCTCTGTAAGGGACTGAGTTTGGCACTCAGCTCCTGCTATTATTAGAGCTCAGCTTCTCTGACACCTCTCTGAGTTCAAGTGGGAGCCTCTGACTCAATGGGCTGATTCAGGATTTATAGTTGCAGAGGCTCCTTTACCAAACTCTGAATTCTGATGCTTACCTGAAGGAGGCTGGTTCTTGCCCAAGTTTTCCATTTAATTCCTCACTCACTGTTGACTTCCTCCTCCTCTGATCAGTTTCGGGGGAAGCTCACACCTACCAAACACAAGGGAGTTTCAGGTCCTGCAAGATCTCAGGAGGAATTCCTGCCTACCCAATCCCTATAGGGCTGCAAGCTGTTTTAACATCCTCCTCAATGGTCTGGATGATGGGATTGAAAGCACCTTCCCCAAATCTGGTGGTGACACCAAACTGGGTGGAGCATTGAACGTGTCAGAAGGGATATCTTACAGGGAGAGCTGGACAGGCTGGAAGAGTGGGATAGAAAGAACAGTATGAAGTTTAACAAAGACCAGTGCAAGGCTATGCCCCTGGGATGGCATCACCAAAGTTCCCAGCACAGGCTAGGATCCATCTGTCTGAGGAGGAGCCTTGGTGAAAGGGACCTGGAAATCCTGGTGGACAAGATAACATGAGTCCAGAGTGTGCTGCTGCATCAAGGAAGGCAAAGTGGATCCTAGGCTGCATCCATGGAGCATAACTAGCAGAGAGAGAGTCATGATCAACCCAGTCTAGTCAGCACTTGTCAGGCCAGACCTGCAGTACTGTGCCCAGTCCTGATATGCACCATTCAAAAAAGGCATAGACACATTGGAGACAGCTCAGAGGAGGGCCACAAAGGTGATCAAAGAGCTGGAGAACCTGCTTCGTGGGGAAAGACTTAAGGAGTTAGGTCTTTTCACCCTGGAGAAGAGGAGACTCAAGGGAATCTCATAATCATTTTCCAGTTCCCAAAAGGCAGCCACAAAAAGCAGGAATGCTCTCTCTTCACAAGGACACACATGGAGAGGACAACAAGCAAAGGGCACAAGCTGTACTCAGAGGTTTCATTTTGATGTGAGAGGAATTATTTACAGTGAAAACAGTCAATGTCCCAGGGCCTTAGTGGAATCCCCATCATGGTGGTTTTAAAGTCAAGTGGTCAGGGTGCTAAACAAGAGATGATTTTTCAGGGTACATTCCAAACCAAGCTAAATTACAATAAGTGCTTTACCAAATTATGTGTACTAAAATCAGACGCCACAGGAAAGCAGGTCAGCATTTTCATGCCTCCTATTTTTTAACAGGACACAGTGCCAGCTGCTTCATTAGCAAGTATGTTGCAACCTGATAATACAAAAAGCCTCACAAGTAGGCATTTCAGACATGAAATGCATTCACAGTAATTCAAAAAGGAGCTACAGAATAATACTAACAGCAAATATTTTCCAAATGTATTTTTATGTTAAGTTTCATTGAAGTATAAAAAAAAATAGGCAGAATGTTAAAAGATAGATATTCAGCTACAAAATACACTTTTGTATTTTGCTTGTTACTGGTTTTTATTTTGTTAAAGCATAAAATAGAGTTAGCAGGATGAAAATATGCAGCCTTCATTACTGTACTGTAAATGCACCCAGTTAGTCTTTTTCTGCTATGATAAGAAATAACCCATTCCATCTTACAGGCTCACTGTGTAATTTGAAAACAGGTTAGAGAAAATTGGGTGGAATACCTTTCTTGTTGTCCTTGACATCCCTTACTATGTTTAATTCCAAGAGGTCCTCAGTGTTCCTCATCACATCTCTGCATACTCTGACAATGTTCCTATATTCCTCCCAAACAGCCTGCCCCTTTTTTGGCATTTAGTAAATTTTCCTCTTCCTTTTGGGTTTTGCCAGAAGCTCTTTGTTCATCCATGCAGGTCTCCTGCTCTGCTCTTTGGGATTTCTTATTCATAGGGATGCACCAGTCTTTAAGTTGGAGGAAGTGATGTGAGTATTAACCAGGTCTGTTGGACACCCTGACCTTCTAGATCCCTAACCTATGGGGTGCCTCCAAGTAAATCCTTGAGGAGGCCAAAGGTATCTCCCCTGAAGTCAAGGGTTGTGATCCTGTTCATTGCCTGGCTTCCTCCATGCTGGATCCTGCACTCCATGGCACTGCAGCCAAGGCTGACCCCAACATTCACATGGTTAATGGTTGGACATGGTGACCCTGGAGGTCACTTCCAACCTTAGTGATCCTATGATTCCCCAGCCTGCTACATTATATGAGCATCTTGATTCTATGTCATTTTCAAATCTGTTTCAAATCTGTTATCACTGGTAGCTAAACATTTGCACGCTTCAAATTGAGTGTTTCCTCCCACTTCTATCCAAGGAAAATACATGTTTTCATATACATACATATACATACAATCTTTTCTGATACAATCTATACACTATATACCATCTTTTTCAATATTACTTCAAAGGACTTGAACTTCCAGAAGAAAATGACTCATTTGTTAAAAATGAAAGATTAGAGATTATTAACCACTAGCAAATAGTTGCAAACTCTTCAAGAAAAAAGCAAAAAGCAGTATCTCATTGAGTCCTTTGGATTGCAATCTTTGGAATTACCACACATGTTTATTATGCAGCACCAAGTAAATCCAGATAAAGCCTGCATTTTGTCCTTTCTATTTTCCCCATCCACGCCCATTTAATTATTTAATGTCTTTTTTTAATGGGTAAAAAGGAATAAATGTGAAACACTTACCAGAGAAACATGTTAGCTTATTTCTGGTTGTCTTCATTCTGTGTTTCCTAAGAGTTACTTGGGGGGGATTTTGTTTTTACCTGAGGGAAAGAAACATTTATTTTATTTTTCAAGTACATTTGGTTGAACACTTCAGCAGGATTGTAAAGTTTAGAAGTACTGTCCTATGGATATATTTTAATCAACTTTCACTTCTTTATTATCAGTGTAAGAAGGCCATCAGAAGGTTTTTGGATTATTTTTAAAGAGTTTGAACAAGCAGTTAATTTTTAATTTATTTTGCTTATACATGTAAACATGTATAAGGCAAAAAAATTGAATTTAGTACTTACCAAGTCACCCCCACTGGATCACTTCTCTATGTTGCAACTCTGAGTAAAATTATTACCATCTTAGTCAAGGATATTATATTAATTTGCAAAAAAAAAAAAAAAAAAGAATGCTTCATACCTCTTTTGGGACGACTATTTCAAATTATTTATAGGTTCATGAAGACATCATTGCAGTTCAGGTGTATAAGTACCTCAATTAGGGATCACTGAGGTCTCAAAGGGATTCTGAGTATTTGTTAGCAACTTGTCTCTCTGCTGAAAACACGAGCAACTAAGAACTTGTATTGAGAGCCCTGGTTAAATTCTAAAGATTAATAGTGTAAATGCCTCTTTATTAAAAAAATACACTTGCCTATATAACCTAGAACCCTTTAAGAACACATTAAAAGTTTGTTCTTCAGAACTTCAGCCCTCAATACCTGATTCTATAAGCCAATCTTCACTGAAAGATTATCTTCTCTTTTTAGAAATAGTAGAAGTTCATCATTCACCTCAAAATTTAATTCTCTAAATGTACAAATGCTGAGGTAAAACAAATGGGTAGTTTTTCTTTATATTAGTTCTGTGTGTTTTTTCTTTATTTCTTTCTTTCTTTCAGCACACCAGTTCAATTATTACTGAAAATTTACAGGCTCCATTTTCCCTAAATAACTGAATAAAGCAAATTAAATAAACCAGAAAAAAAAAATCAGAAATATGCCCGTCAGGCAGGTAGTTTACTAGTTTTCTTGAATAATTTAATAATATTTATCAAATAAGCTTTGTAGACAGTGAAAAAACAAGAAGTATTATAAACTGTGAAAATAATTTTGCCTGTTCTTCATTAGAAATCTACAGAAATTTCATAAAGTTTTCTGTAATGAACACTTGTATCAATGTAGACTGTCCCAGCATAATGAAAACAGAAATATTTATGCTTATTCTTTTTGCAGTTGTTTTTTCTCTATGTGTCCTGGGTATCATTAATATATCATTGCAAAAAGAATTAATATCAGTAGCTGCAGAGTCTGGCGTGATCCCCATGTTAACAAATAAATGAAGTAATATGGGTAGTCTAAAGCTTTGCCTCTGCTGTTGGGTAAAGACATGCACACATGCACAAAATAGACCTTTGCTTTTCCATCTGTTTTTAGCTAACCAAAATGGCTTTTTCTGGTCTTTGAAAGTTAGTAAATACACACTCTGGTAAAGGTTATAAGGAAATGTTTCATAATCAAAGCCCTAATATTGAAAAACTACACATTTTGACAGATATCTCAATTGCAAGATGATATTCTGTGGCAAGAAGAGTGTTTTGCCAATAGGAGGTTTTCAAATACTGAGAATTTTAAAGGTTGTATCTGGTATTTTGAATTAGGAACAACAGGTAGGTGAAGAAAGGTGGATTGGGGCAGGGTAAGAAGGGATGAAATTGTCTTTTTACTTGCAAATGCCTCTCTAGGCTACAGAAAAAGACATTTAAACAGGAGTAACATTTATTTCACCCACCTGTCTTTAGGCAGCTGTGCTGAGCTGGTCAGTTACCTTCGTTCCATTAAAGAGACTGCTTCAACACTGGAACTTAGAGTGCAAATCCGTCTCTAGATAACCATGTAGTTCAGGATGAGATGTATCATTTTCTGAATTTCACTGGCTTGCTGTCTTTCAAATACAGTGCCAGCTTGAACAACAATGTCTTATGTAAATACCTTGCAGGGTGTACATGGAAAGTAATTTACTTACCCAGTGGTGAAAACAACATGCCAGTTCTAGCTACTTTACGGAAAATGAGAACGCCATACTTGTTTGTAAGGGGAGGACTTTTGTGCTCCACCAACTTTAGGTTGTCTATTCTGACTTGTCACCTTTGTAGCTGTACTGGTTTGGGCTGGGATAGACTTAGTTTCCTTCATAGCAACTCATATGTTTGAAAGCACACCGGTGTCTCAGCTATTGCTGAATGCCATCAAGGCTTTCTCTGCGTCCCACTGGAGTGTACAAGAAGCCAGGAGCTGGCCCAGCTGGGATACCAGTCCCTTCAAAAGATGTTCGACGTATATCAATATTCTTTGTATCTGACTGGTGTGGCAGACTGTCTGCTCTGGCTTCCTCACTGACTTTGTCAGAAAATTTGTTCATGTCAAGTAAATGTAGCCTCCTTCCAAAAATTTATGCTGGTATCTGATATCCTAGGCCCTTGTGAGTAGAATCAGTACAGCAGTCAACTGTGATAGGAAGTACATTTTGCATGTTTTGTAAGCAGGCTTTTATCCTCACTGATGATGAATTCAAGACTGAAGTGAAATTGGACTTCAGCTGAGTGTAGAGAAATAGGATGAAGTAACAAAATTGAAAAGAATGTTGTCACAATTTAGCTTATAATCTTTCAAGTTTTTTGTACTAACATTAAACCAGTCTCTAGAGTCCCACAGGCAAACAGCTGGTAAAGGCTTGCTGTTTGTATTTTAAGAGCTAAACTTGAATCATCAGTGGTTGCAAGATTTCTCTGCGTGCTGTGGGGAAACAAAGCAAGTGCTTTCTCTGCCTTATTTAGCAGGAGACAACTTCTGAGTGATTGGAGAACTTCCCTTGACCTTCCTGCAAGAGAAAATGAGATACCCCCTCTTTCTTTCCTCCTCTCACATATACCAAGATGCATCACTTTTGAATTAGGTCATTCCAGTTTTCCACTGGGAAAAATAAATGCTTCAAGGGGAGGAACAGAATGGAAGAAGGATCATTGTCCCATCTGTTAAATGGCATAATGTCTTTGATTAGACACTAATCAAAATGATAGTGTTCTCCTTATTTTAATTTTTTACCATGCAAGCAAACTGAAAATGCAAAAGTAAGTAATACCTTTGCCAAATGATTCTGAAGAATATTAATTTTGATTAATCCTTTTTCTGTTACAGACTTCAACATGAAGAAAACTGGTTTGTTAATAAAACAAAACCCCTAACTATGAAGTTGAAAAACTATTTTATTGTTTCCATTCATGAATGTGGTTCCAAATTTCAAACTGTGCTTGTTAAAATGTGATTTTCCTTTTTCACTTGTAACCCAGGTAAGAAAAATTCAGTTAATGAAAAAAAAAAGCTGGAAGATTGTGCACAAAAGAGCACAACACACATCAGAGCTGGTTTCTTCTATTGCAAAGGTCCTATAGATACTGTGCACATAATACTTTAAAAATATATTTACTGTCATTTTTGAAGACAAAGAAAAAACTTATCCTTTGAACTGGCAGTTCTGGTTTTTCTCACATGAACCACAGATATAAGAAATAGCTAGATAATTTTTTCTATGATTTCTGTCATCACAGAGATCTTCCACTTGGTTTCTTTAAAGAGCATCACATTTTTCTGTCAGTTTTCACTGTGTGGCCCACAGTTAGAAAATGACATTCATGGTTTATATAAATGAAATTTACTCATTTTGTGTATATTTATGGTTAGCTTGCTTATTTTATTAGCATTTTATTCCTGCATTAACTCCTATTTGAAAAATGTATGTGATATTTAGGGAAATTTTAATGCTTTGAAAGACATTTCAATATTTAGAGTTGTCTAGAATATTTCTTATTAGACTTTTGTAAACTAAGACCTTTAAAATGCAATTGGTGTCAACTATGAAGCCTTGTGAGTCATTCTGGGCTATTAAGAAGCAGATTCATCTTTTCTCAAGACGGCATTTTTAAAACAAAGTACTAATTCATAGAATATTCAGAAAATACTAAATAGCAAAATAGTCCTCTCATTTGCAAAATAATCCCACTGTAAGCAATGTGAATTACATTTGTTCTTGTGCACTTCCATGCATCCCGATCACTTTTCTGGACACTGCTTTATTGCTCAGCCTGATTCACTGGATATTCTCCATATTGAGTTTTGCTGAAATAGTTCTCACCCCTTGCCTTTTTGTTTCCCTTTTGTTTGTTCTGAACTTCTCCCTCCCCATTCTGCAACCCCACTCTGGCAATGAAACTGCTCATAGAGCTTCATGACTTGGCTGAAGACTGTATTAACACTCCTTGGAGTGTAGAACTCTTGTCCCAGTCATACATTAGTCAGTTGTTTTTAAATAAGCCTTACCTTTACAGCAAATGCAGTATGGGGAGGTGTTAACCTCCAAACTTCCTTATTAAGCCATGTTCAAATAGATTTCAAAAAAATAAATCCATCAATTTACGGTTCTAACTCTCTATTAGGCTACCTTAATATATTATTTGATTACCTGTGAATTCTAATTAGCCTCTTTGCATCCACTTGCATGAAATATTATGGTTTTGTAAATTTGTGATGGTTATTCTTTGCAGCTCCACATTTAGTTGAGATGGGACTAAAAAAGTCCACACTGTCAATCTATATCCAACCTTATTGAGGAAGTATCTCCAAGTAGCTTTACTGTATAACACTCGTCAAGCATTTGTAATTCATGCAATTTAAAACTGCTACAGTCAGAGTTAAGAAAAAAATACAAGATTACTCTTCCTTCCTGAAATATTATTTTGAAATTACATCCAACATAACAATCTCCCATTCATCCTCACTTTCCCCTCCTTAGGAGACTTTTAAGACAAATAAGGAAGAATGTCTTTAGTTATTAGCACATATAGGGTCATGAAAATTAGTAAGTATTTTCCAGTTTCAGTTACTGTTGGGATCATTCCTTTGGCTTAGCTCCCATTTGCTGCATTGTTTTCAGCAGAGCGTGACCACAACACCTCAGTGCCACTCCATCCCTTGTTCCACAGCCCCCTTGTCATGGTACACAAAGCTCCCTCTGTGTTTCTGCTCCTAAGGTGTGCAAACAGTTTGTCCCTGGTGAACCACAGCCAACACAAGCGTGACCTCTTACTGAACTTTGTTTTTCAGTATTTTACCCACAGCTTCCCAGGGAAGTGGTAGAAACATCTCTCCTGGAAACATTCAAAAAATGTGTGAAGGTGGCACTTGGGGAGCTGGTTTAGTGGTGCTGGGTGAACAGCTGGACCTGACTATCTCAGGGGCCTTTTCCAACCTTAACAACGCTGGTGTTGCTTTTTCAACCATGACATTCACTGTGATGCAGTACATGAATAAAAGCACTTAATTTCATGTGTATCTTTGTTAGGCTACCAACAACCATATCTGAGTGAAAAACAGGAAAATTGGGATAAACTATAATTACCCAGACTGGCCTTTGAACACAACACAGAAATCTGTGGTGCATTCATGCAATGAGTATTATGAGATGTTGATGAGTGCAGGCACACAGAACAGCTCGTTTGGGAACTCAGCCACAGGAGCTCCTCCTCTTTCAGTGTCTGCCCAGTGCTTAACACAGCTTAGCAGGCAGTCAAGCTGTAGCTTTTTGCCTTGCAGTGGGTGTCAGGTATGAAGCTCTCCATGTACCTTGACTACAGATGTGCACGTTACATGGTCTTGACTTCCCTCCAAGCCATTGAGCTGTATTTCCCTTAAAACTGCCCTTACTCTACACCTCTCATTTTTTGCTGGATATATTTCCCTTTCTGTAATTTTTCATTTATTCCTTTGCTTGGGGGGGTTTCCATTACCTACATATATGCTTTCTAACTTTGCCTGTTCTGTCACGGGCACATTCCTGTCATAATGGTTCATCTTTACTCTGTATTGAATAAGTCAGGATTTAGATTCAGATGCCCTTCAGGTGCTTTAAATCTTAGGAAATTAAAATGTTGTTGGTACACATTGTGAAATACCTTTTTAAACAATATCTTGGGATGTAAAAGTCAACAATCCTTGGCACCAGTACTGAACCCTCTTTAATTTTTACCTGATTTCCTGCAACTTGTAGCCCAAAACAGGCTAACATTCATGCAAAAGGTAACAGTGGGTCCCAAGGAGTTCCTTCACCTAACTGTAGAATGAACCTTTAATGAACACCCTGCTCCAACCCCCTGTTGTGGGCATGGACATCTTCCAGTAGATCAGATGGAGTTCAAAGCTCCATCCAGCCTGACACTTTCCACATCTCAGTGGACCTCCTCCACACAGCACAAGCCACAGGCTTGTTACTTCCTCCAGCAGTACTGCCTCTGCAAGACCTGAGGATGAACAGAAAAACAACAGCACCACCAAAGCCAACAACCAATAGGGACTCTCTTTAAGACCTCTCTAAATTCATTTTTGAAAAGTGAATATCTTGTCCAAAACAAGATTTTCAACAGGAGGATTAAAAGAAAGATTGCAAATAGTAATTGTAAAACATGGGGAATATGATTCCTGATCCAAGTTCAAAATATCTACAGACATAAAATACAGGAGAAGTATGTTCTGTCTCTTGAATCTATTATCTTTTGAAGTAAGAAATACAAATTTCTGAGATCTATAAAGTCTTAAGAGAAACTATAAAGGAAAAAAAAAATCTTATTTTGACTTCTTGCTTCCACAACATGATTTTCATTTCTACAATAGTTTTGTGAGCCAGTGGGGTAGTGCCAATGCAGTCAGCTCATAATGCAGCTCTGTTTCATTTGCTACAGCAATTCTGAGTAACATAATTGCAAAATGACTTTTTACATTTTCCTAATGAAATGATGCATCCTCCACCCTCTGACGACTGTATTCTGATATGCAAATTTTTACCTATGTCACAGATAACAAATGTATCTTTATATGATATAAAACAAAAAAAATAAGCTTCTTGTGAAGCTTGGAGTCTGGACTGGGGTTTTTCTGTCCTAGATACCTTTAGCCTTATTTCTCCCGTATACTTTTACAAGATTTTTTTTGCATTGCTACCACCTAATGGTCATAATGTCTTGTCTTAACTCTAATGGTAGTAATTTTGTCTCACTCCTGTCCAGCTTTCAGACAGAATTCATACAATAGCTTTTGTCTTTTTATAAAAAAGTAGAATAGTAGTAAAATACTAAAATTACTGCCAGACTTTCATCACCCATTTTTTCTATTTGCATGGTAAAGTCTTTTTCCTCAGTGTTCCTGAAATTCTAATGACAAAGAGGGTTATGATTAATTTGTAGATAGAATACCCCTTTTGTAAAAGCATACTGCTCAATAAATGAACAAGCTGCTTACAGTAATTAAAGTAATGTCATGCTGTGCTCAAATTGCTTGTGCTAATAAAGCTAATTGGCAACAGCAAGCATTAACTGTGATTAGTCATATGCATCTAATGTCATCACCAGTGCCTATAATTCTCTAGACAGAGGGAATTTCACATCTGTTTTCAATCACTTGTCTGTTGCCTGCATTGGTGTTCTTTCCGATATTATTAAATCAGAGATTCTTTTACTACAATAGATGATAAAAAGTTGATTTTCTTTTTTCAAAGAAAGAATCGTATAGTAGAGAATAAGAGATGAAGCCTTTCCAAGTAATTTATTCTGAAACAAGTGCTTGATTTCAGTTAAATTAGCAAATCTGCATTTTCCTTCTTTTGCATATAGTCTGATATTCTCTTCAACAGAACAGAGATTATTTGCAATGGAACATTCATTTTCTCAATTTAGACTGCACACTATATTTCCCCATAAAATGGATGAGTCAAAAGATCCATTTTGTATTTGTTTTGGAAATATGCAAGCAATCATTATTAGGAAGACAATCTTTTGCACCATACAGTAACTCTTAGCTGTAAATAGAACAATAATTATTTGCTGTGTCTATCCAAAAAGGTAAACATTAAATTATCAAGAATCAGAGGGCTGAAAATGGAATTTTAGAGACCAAAATTATCCAATAATTCATACAAGTGTTTCTCATGAGTTACATTTACTAGACGTTTCCAATTTGCACAGCTTTCTGAATTCTCTGTCCAAATGGATACATTTTTCTACAAACAAAAAAGTGTTCTCCAGCTGAGGTTTTTTTCCTGTGCTGAATGAATATTTCATGCATTAATCTGTTTGCTACAGTTCTTAAGTTTGCTTTTGTCCAGCTGCTTGGATTTATTATCTCTGCTTCTTAGCTGATGTCTAGCCTTATGGCTGTTTCATGGACTATGTAAAAGCGTGGAGCTATCCTGTCATCTCAGAATCAGCAAAGGCAAACCAATCCACCCCAACTTACAGACAGAGATATCTCAAGGAAAGCAAAGAGAGCATGTGCTCTATGAACAGCTCTAGTCATCCCTTTTTTTTTCCTTTTTTTACAGCAATTTATCTGACTTTTTCCATTTCAGATTTCAGTTCTACGTCCATTATTCAAAATGTTACCTAGCTGATTGCAATTTCTTTTTTTCTATCCCATTTCAGAGTACGATCAGGTCCTGACCTTTTTTCATCATTTTTCATTTTCTAAGACTAAGTTCCAGATGTACTCAAAAAAATCCTCATAAATTTGGAATGTGACGTGATTATACTCATGTGCATCACTGTGGCCCAACTCTGTGGTAAATGTGATGAAAGTATCAGCACTCTTTCATAGAAGAATCTTAAGCTTTGCAATATAACTTAATTGTAAAGAGGTAAATCTTTACCCATAACAAAACATGCAGTTGTGAATCAGCTTTAATTTCTTGGATTGCTTTTGCTTATGTAGACCACAAATGGTTTCCTTTTGTTGGGGTTTCTGAGACATCCAGTAAAAATCAAGGATACACATTTGAAATCACATCTAGAACTGCAGGTATGAACTTCCATTTTATCAGATGATGACATCAATATTATATTTGTTTTAAATTATCTAAGCAACTTGCTTGTGAACTCAGAGGACAGTTATCTTATGGCTCACTTTTACCTATATGAGTGAGCAGTCGCATAGTATTTAGATGCTGGCTGGGGTTAAGCCATGACAAGCCCAAAGACCGCAGGTTTTTTTTTTATTTTTGACAGCTTGGATAACTTTGCAAGTTCCCAGAGCCTTTGCAAGAACAGCAGCACTTGTATTTTAGGAAGTAGTAATTCTCTTTGCTTGGGCACACAAGATCAGTTATCTACCTCTGTGAAATCTCTGAAAAAACCGCCAAGGTTTTACCCACAAGTACTCAACATCTGTTTTTCGAGCTCATCAGCACCACTAAAAACCAGTTCACTCTTTCTGTCAATATGGTGAACTCAGTTACTTACAAACATTGTCCAGGGAGCACAGTTAGGAGTCTTGGTCTTGTGGGTGACTGGGCCTAGGTGGGTAGTGAGAATGCTTTATAACTGAAGACTTCATGACCCAAGTTCAGATGCTCTCTGTTACAGAAGTTTACTATGATTGAAAAGACAGAGAATGCACGTGATCAAATATGATGCAACCACAAAAATAACTGAGGTTAAGACTGATTATGAAGAGAAACTACTTAGTCTGTAACCAAAGGAGACATTGCAATGACAGGAGAAAGTTTAAGTTTCTCATGTTTGTTTTCAAGGGTTTTGGATGGATACTCTGCATTGGTTAATACAGTGCTGTATTTGTTGTAACCTGTCTTCAAAAGGGTCAAAATTCCTCTGACATCAACGCTGCCTGTCAAGGGCAGAATAAAGAGCAACTGGTTTTGGCTGATAAATACTACTTTGTACTAGAGGACTGGAAAACCACAAAATAGGGCCTATTTTTATGGGGTTTTAAGGAGACCAAGCCAGTAACAAGTAAGCATAGGTCGTAATAAGGAATAAAATTAGGAAATAAGCAGATAAATGCAATCTTTTTGGCAAACATGGAAAGTTACAGGGAAGTTGCACCTCAAAACTGGGAGATTCAGTATTACAAATGGGGTTGTGACCTTTTAAAGCTAATCCTAACAACAGAAACAAAACATACATTTAAATTCATTTTTTAAAATTACTGATCAGAATTCATATGCATCTGAGGCACTCGATTTGTCTGGTGCTACTTTAAGATGTCATAGGAGAGTTACTCAATTCCTCAAAACTTTTCTATTCACTGATTCATCTTGTTACCCTTCTCATTCTGAAAGCTTTAAGGTTCTTGCCCTCACTTTGGATTTTATATTCTACAAAGTTACTCATCAGCCTAACAGGTAAGTAGAGCAGTAAGGGGCAAGTTGACCTACCTGGGAAGGAAATGCAGCACACTGCTTCTTATGTAAGTGCTGTTCAGTGCTAAAGAATATCACTTACATTTTACTGGTAGTTAATGTTCTGCTGACTAGGACGCAGGAAATTTGAAAGCATGATTACAAAGCTAGTCTTTCTCTTGCTTTCCCCAACACAAAATCAATCTGTTGTCACAAGGATGGAGGAATGGAAGACCATTCTAGGGAGAGAAAACTCAAAGTGTTTTTGTGAAAGGACTGTCTGTATTGCTCAGTCTTAGCTAATGTAATTACATCATTACACATGACAGGTATTTCCCTAGGCCTTCCTGATAACCATTGGAGAAACAGGTTCCTCTAGAGGATCACTCAGAATCTACTTAGTGCAGTTCAGGAATACTGCCTTCTCAAACACAAAAACCAGTTAAGTCACTTCTCTCAGACTAAATAAATATGACAAGGTACTAACAGATGGATATAGGCAATCAAGGTTTTAGAAGTTAATCTTACATCAACTAATAATGTTTGCTGATGCCAACAACACACCAGTCATTCACAAAAAGTGTTACCCTGGTCATTGTTCAAATGTTTTCTGCAGAAAATTTTTCACCAATACAAAAGTGCCCAGTTCTGACTAAATCTCAATTTAATGACTTGTCAGACATTTTCAGTTTTAACATATGGGGAGCATTATAAATTCGCTGGCAGTACTTCAGTACTTACAGCCAAGACTCCTGAGTTTTTGGGTTTTGGTTTTTGTGGTTTTTTTTTTTTGGGTTTTTTTTTTTTTTTTTTTGGGGGGGGGGTTGTTTTTTTTTTTTAATGGCCTTAGTAAAATTATTCTGGTGTACTTCATAAAGAATTTTTTAAAAATTCTAAGATAAAACTGTCCATCTTTTTCTTCCTTATACTTTCACAGCCACAAGAGTCAGATTTAGATTAGCAATTGTAGCGTGATGGATGTGCAGTTGAGGAGTTTTACTATGCTGTTTACTGTGTGTGCTCAAATTGTGAAAAGGGGCCATTTTTCCCCTTTCCTGGTTTTGGAAGGACAGTTGTGTCTCTCAATAACACATTAACAGCTGCTGCAGAACATGCCACTGCTACTGAGTATCTGAAGTTGTAAATAGCTGTAAAACTTGATGACAATAACAAAAGCTTTGATCTCAAACCCATTTAAGCATTCATATTTTTATTTAACAGCTCTAACCTATTACAAATAAGTTTGGATTTTTTAACTTAACAAACACCTTCCTTTAAAGATACTGACAGTAGTAAAATATACTATAGGAACCGATTTAGAAACTTTTAAATACTTTTAAAGTGTGTAGAAATGCATCGTGGGGGAAAAAATGCCATGGGTGGGATAAGTGGTCATGTTTTCCCTTCTCATCGTATTGTAACTTGGCTGTGCAGCTCAGAAGGTTTTGAAGTACTGGCTAGTACTATCTAAGCAAATTGAACTGTACAAAGCCTCACTGAACTTCATGTCGTCCCATTCCATTTTACTGATGGTTCAAATTTTGGTTCAGAATTTCTCCTTTTTATTAGCATTTCATTTCTTCAATTTCTTCCCATCTTTTAGTTTCAAATTCTTCCCTGATTCCAGCATCTCAGTAAGTGTAGTTTTGGTAGAGGAAAAATACATCCTATTTGAATTTCTAGTATTTTGTCATTTCTCAAGGAGTGAGGGCAGGGAGGAGAAATAAGAGTAAGAATTTAAACATCAATGACGCTTACTATGCTGTGTGAAGTCAAGTTAAGCAGAGCTTTTCATAGAGCATGAGACAGACCCACAGTTCAAGTTGATCTAGAATGAAGTGAAATTCTAGTCTTTGTTACAAAGATTTGTATGAGATATTTTTAATTACCTCTTTCAGCTTTTACTTAGCAGCCATCACATCGATTTAACTTTTAACATCTATGAAAAAAGAACTTCTACTTCATAAACACCTATGCCTTGAGTATGTGGTTCTTGCAGTCCTGATAACAATCCATTCTATTGTTCCACAGTCCCAAATAGTTCTGTGAAATCTTCCATGAGACATCAGGCAAAAGAGAATGACAAATGCAATACTGTCAAGACTCTTAATGGAAAGTAAGGAAGAGCTTCCTGTAATTCAAAACCTGCAAACATTTATGTGTCACCCTATTTGTTATTTTCATCCTCTGTAAAAAAACCCATTTCTGGCACTGGTTCTTTTTCCTTTATTTCTGTAAGAAATTATCTTGATAAAGCACTTGGAGAAAAAGGATACAGGCCTCTTTTAATGAAAAACATTGGGAAATACTGACCTGGATTCTGCTCTCCCCTTTGCTTCTTAGACTAAGAGCAGTTTGTTTCAAAGATCAAGTATTATTACTGTAGGATTTCATCAGCCCCATCCTCAGCCACCACAGAAGCTATGGCAGCAGCAGAGTGACTCCTAGACACATTCAGTAAACTGAACACCTAATAAATGCCTGTCAGCTTAGCAGTCAGTCTCATTACCTTTATTTCTCCTAAACAGAAAAGCTGTAACTAACAGAAATGCTTATTTTTGAGTTTCTAAGACATTCTTAGAGGTTTGTAGCACACATCAAGGCCATAGATTGTTTATAAACAAGTCATTCTTGCTCCATTACTCTTTCTGCTCTGAGGTCAAAAAAGCTTTTTTGTCATAAAAACATACAATGAAGATTGTCAGAGATAGTTCAAGCAGTGAAATACTGGTTTGTGTCAACGCTGGAGCAAATCTAAAGTCCAGAGGCCATACTAAGTCTTACAGTCAGACAAGTGCCTGTGGAATATCTTGATGACACATATAGCTGGACAATATGATAGTCACAAAAATAATCTTAAAAATTAACTAGTTACTCATTCAAACATGCCATATTATCAGTCGTATTTTTTGTGAGTAAATGAAGACTAAATTCACAGCCCTCACAGCAAGTTTAGACAGAGGAAGGTTTCGTAAGGCAACTGATGTTAACACAAAACCAATTTTGTCACAAACCTAACAAAAACCTAAACCAAACCTAAAACCTAAACCAAAACCAAAACCACTAACCCAAACCTAACAAAAAACCTAACCAACACAAACCTAATTTTGTCAGGCAGAAGCAATCATTCAAGTTTCTGAATCTTCACATTCAGAGCCAGATGTCACTACATAACACACAGCCACACCATGAGTATAAATTCTGACTTCATTACACAACTTATTCAGAAGATTTCGTTAGTATTTTCATCTCCTATTACAACTCACAACTTCAGTCTTTTCCCTTCATGAATAACATGCCACAGGCATCACTGCCAAGAACTATGAAAAAGAATTCTCCCAGGAGCCCAATGCCATTTGAGGATTCTTGTTTAGACCAATGCATTACTTCACAGGCAGCCAGCCAGAAAGAGTTCATCTTTTTCTAGCTCACTGAAGTGCTACAATGACCAAAAAGTGAAAGGAGGCCTTGCCTGAGATTTAAGAACTTCAAATTGCCTTCCCCTGCAATCAAAGCTTTGCCATTTCCCTGCTTTATTTCGTTCAACCCAGTATCCTGGCACTTGAAAGCAATCACCTTTCCATTTGAGTGCTGCCTGCCTATAACCTTTTTGCACCTTTGTGAACACAGACTTCTCACTCCCAATGAATGTTTTAATGTGACTAGATGATCTAGTTTCTGTACAAGTGTCACACTACACCACCTTCATTTTCTTAATTCCTTTCCAGACACTTGGCACGAATATGTATCCAAAAGTAGCATCTACTCCTCTCACTGAAGGAACTGGTTAGTTACCTAACACATAGTCCATACCTTCCTACATGGCAGAATAGGATATTGGAGGACAGCTCAGATGGAAGAGCACCAAGCATGCACATGTACAAAGTCATGCTTAACATAACCCTTGCCCTGCACTCAGTTTTACAATCCAAGTCATTCCCTGAGTTACTCCATTCCAGATCATAATTGAGATTGTAAGAGACTCCCAGCTGGATATGCCTTACCACAGGCTCATATCTATCAAGTAGCTGGACTAAGAGAGCATCAGAGGAATCATCTGACAAAAGATGAAGTTTGCTTCCAACACCAGAGGCACCAGTTCCTCCTCCCATCAAGATACCCTCTGGCTGGCCAGACACACTGACAATGTCTACACATGCAGACACAAGCCTGAAGTGCTTTAGAATGGGCTGTAACCTGTTATTCGTTGTTCCTGGTATTCTACAGTTTAGTGCACTTTTGGAAATGCCCCACGGGCACTGCACCAGCCATGCTGAGAGAATGTATCCTACACACTGATGTGCATGCATACAGGTGTCAATCTATACGTATTTATTTAAATAGTTCAGTTAAAAACTGGTTTCAGTGCTTGTACATAGAAATACGTATGAATTCCACATGAACTGTGTAACTAATTTTACTTACCAGGAAGTCACTCACCACTTTCCAAGTTCAGAGATTTATCTTTAGAGTAATTCAAACTAGACAAGCAAAGTAGTAGCATTAAAAAGAAAAGTAGCACATTTCATCAGCCCTTTTATCTTTTCAAGCTACTTTATTCTGAAGGGACTAAAGAGAAACAATAGAGCCCAACAGTCCCATGAATATCTCATAGTTCCTTGTTACTACCTTGTCTGTTAATATGCACAGTCCTCCATGGCTCACTCCAAAGCAGAGCCCCTCTCATCTGAAAGCACATCTCAGAATTCTAAGTTCAGCAGTGACTAAAGAAATCCAACCCTTTTTAACAAATTAACAAATGTTTAACAGCATTAATAAATGTTTCTATAAAGATATAGGAGAAGAAGTGTTTTGGAGAACTCCTAAGAACAGAAACAAGGTCACTTAAATTTTAGCAGTTCTACCTTATCTTAGCAATCTCGTGCCTCTGCCTGATATGAGAATCAGTAGAAGAAAGACAGTCAACATTTTTTATCTTTCATCTGAAAAAACAGCAGAGTGATTTCCCAAACACTTAATTCTGTTTGGTGCAAGGAAAAGCAGGTTTTATTTGCAATGTCTGCAGTCGGGCTTCAGTGCCCTTGCAAAAGACCCAGACTAGTGAATTACCCAAGGTGAAATTGTGACAATCTTTGACAGATAATTAGTGTAGACAAGGGGAATGGAAGATAGAAGTGTGTAAGGTGTAAGAAAGGTAAGAAAGAGAAGTGGGGCACATAGTGGAGTTTAAAAGCAGACCTAACTAATCCATAACAGGTCCAGGTACCATCTGAAAAAATGATGTCCATGAGACCCTTGACAATCAAATACCCATCTACCTAAACATCACCCACAGATCAAAGTAGTGAGACAATCAGATAAACCTCCCCTGTGCAAATGGGCAAACATTGCATCTCATGGGACATGAGCCACAAAATCTACACAACCACAGCTAGGTAAGGTGTAGCTTTCTTACTCTGGGCAGCTGTATGCCAACAGACAATCAGGAGCTAAATTACAGTCTTCACAATCATGATTTGAGACACAGAAAACACAGATCGCAGGCAAGCACCCATGCCATATATAACTCAAAATCCAGAATGAGGCCTTACAATCAGAATTACAGTATTTAAGCTATGGCTAGAGAGATAAATGGATTCCCACCTCAATTTGCAAGGTACTTAGTGACTTACAGAAGACAGAAAAAGTTCCCTTCTCCAACAAAAAATACAAAAACACTAAGCCCAGACTCATGTAAAAGACAAAGTCTAAAAGACACTATCAGCAAATCACAAGGTAAAATTCGGGTCTCAGTGCTTTAGCTTGTGGCAGCAGAGTAGGAAGTACACAGATTTCCTTTGGATATCATTAGAAGTGTGATTACATCCAAGTCATTAACCAAGACTAAACACAGGGCAAATCACAATTTGAAACAAGTAACAGAACCTAGTCTGAGCAAGTCCAAAAAATGTCATGAACTGTCCTACCTAAAGGAGACAAAAAATGCCTCTTATCTTTACAATGTTTTTTATTTTTATTGCCTTCATCTCCTTCCATGCTGTAACCTTACATACTCAAACAACAACGGAACAGGAAGATGCCAAATCCTTACCTGATAGCAAGTAAGATGCAGAAACTAAAAGACAGACGTTAAAACCTTTACCAAAAAAGGGTGTTTTGCTGCCACAGTAACAGTCATTTTCCATCCTGGTTTGGAAAACAATACAGAGACTCTGATAATGAAACTCAAAGCACTTATACTACACTGGAGAAAACACTATTTATTCTGAGACAGTCAGAAGTGATTAAATCTATTAATAGAGCCAGTTATATACAGTAAGTACTTCCTGATATAACTGTATGAGACATATGTCAGAAAACAAAATCTCCAAGGAAATTAATGCTTTAAAATTTAAACAGAAAGGTAGGTTTATAATGAATGACAGTAAGAATCTGATTCATCTTCCTCACAAGTCTCCTCAATGGATTCCACACAAAGAATGAACGTCACAGTAAGTTTCCACAGAAGTATGCAGATGACAACACAGAACTCACTGTTTTCAAGAGGTAGATACAAGGTTTAATAGGTGCAAAAATGTAGTCTTCACTCAAGAGCATGGACACATGGGATTCCATGTACAACGACATTATGAGATTGTTTCCACTGTCCTGTTATCTTTTCAGTGAATTAAGAGCAATGTTAGGCTTTTACTTAAATGGAACAATCTATAAAACTAATTCAGGGCTTACACTTAAAATAATGGTTTCACTGGTCAAGAAGGCATGATTCATCCACTCTGTCAGGTGGAAAGAAGCAATGAGCTACTAAAGATATTACTGATCTAGCCACTTTTGAAGCAGACTCTTGCTTGAGTAAAAATCCTTTACCAGAGAAATCCTAAGGCTTAAATCCACTGCCCATTGACATCAGGTGACACCATTATTCAGATTCAAGTGACTGAGCCTTTAGCCATTTCACTGTGGAATGTGGCAGTGGACAAGTCTTCCAAAGCAAGCTCATTTCATCCTAATTGCTGCTAAAAACACTGTAGGAACTCAAACCTGTACAAAGGTATTAGACTTCAGTCCACACTGCATTAAAATACCTTTTCATAAAGAAGACTCAACTCCCATTGCATGCAGGTCAAATCTGATTAAACAGGCTGGGTAACAGCCGTTCAGGACTCTCGCACTATGTTCAAACCTTTGTAAGGCTCTGTGAGCAGCACATCAGCAGCTGTGTTGATAAAAGATGGCAAAAGAGGTGTGTTTACACACACCCATACACCCTCCCCTCCCCAAACACACCTCCAATGCTTTCAAGCTCAGGATTCCTTCTGCAAGTCATAGAGTGAGTGGATAAAACACACCCTACACTTCCTCAAAACAGTGGACTGATATGACAGTTTGTGAACAGAAGGACAAGTACGAGACTCTGCTGAACTGAAAGCAACAGGGCCCAGATTCAATTTCATCTACTGTGTTCTCAAGTTTTCATGGCTACAGAGCTAGATAAATCAACTTTTTAGCAAGGGACGAACAGTTCCACTGGAAAGGACTCAAGTTTTTCTCCTTACAAACATCAAACTTACAAACCAACTTGCTGCTTGCCTGTATTTGGAATTTCTACCTGACTCCAATTTCTGTGTCAAAGTTAGCAGTTTTGTTTCCAAAGCTGCTTGTTCAGTGACAGATCAAAGTGACAAGAGGACAGCTGCCAACCTTAAAGCTAACACACAAAACGGTTTTGGTCAAGCTGATCTGAAAGTAATTCTGAACTGATAAAGAAAACTTAGAAAACTGACTGGATTCCATCATTTATAAAGTACATATAAAAGGGCAACCATAGTTACCAATTCCACTTATGATAGTGTGGTTTTACATTTTCACACAACTGATCAGTTTGCAAAAACTTCCAAGGACAAGTGCACTGAACCTTGCAGAAAATGCAAAAGAGAAAGCAATAAGGGCAGTGACATACATGTGGGATTTTTATTTCTGAATGCAATGTAATGTTTAGGCACGTTGTTTGGGACGCCTTCTAAAATAAATCATTGGCCATTGTTTAGAATATCCTTTTGGCTTTAAATACTGGTCAGGAAAACAAACGATGTAAAAAATAAATGAATATAACTATTACAGAAACAAAAATGGTTTTGAGTCTGAAAGTGCAGGAGTATTTTTACCCTTTCACCAGACAATGTGGCAATATACAGTATATTGCTTCTGTTTGTTTGAGAAGGCTGTTGGAATTTTACACTGACATAGAAAATTATAAATTACACAGAATTAGTTTCCATAATCACTATATATATACACAAACCAGCTGTGAAAAAACTGGTTTAGAACATACAAATGAAAGCCTCACACAGATCAGTACAGTGAAATTACCAATTAACATGCTCTGCTGCCAAAATTTGTATTAAAAACACTATTTACTTTTAAAATGCAGGTACTGTAATTATATTAGCAGCATGAGCATTTCTTTTACTTGACTTGTCTAAAAGGATTACAGCGTTTTAAATACGCAGATTGTTCTGAAATGTTCCATTGTATAATGCTTGGTATTAAACTAAATCCTGGTGAACTGTTTAAAGGCAGGTGAACCACTTAAACACAACAAGCCATGTGCACTCCAAATATTCTAGTGTTTCACCCAGAAGGTATTGTTTCAAGCAAACTAGACTTAACAGAACATATGGCTTTACAGTAACATCAATTTGTCAACTAAGCTGTTGCAATAAATACTTTAAATCTCTACCAATAGACTTACATTTTTTGATCTGTTTTGAACAATACAGAAAACAATTACCAATTAAAAAACCTGTTGCAAAATGTTGAACACCAAAAAATTCTTATTGAAATCACTTTTGTAAGCTAAACCAACCAAAATAACATTTATAGGGCATTTCAGTTTCAGAAAAAACATGAATTTTCTTTTTCTTTTTTACAAGGTGAAAAATGTAAGAAAACTGCTAAATACTTTGGTCACACTAATCGTCAAATAGTTATGTCTCAAATACATTAGATTTTTGTATTCACTTTTTTATAAAACTATTCTTACAGCCATTTTAACTATAGTAACACTACTGTCATCATTACATGGGTAGCAGGATCTTATTTCACAGGCCCCCCGTTATTTAGAACAATACAATATAAACATACGCAAAAATTATTGGTATTTCTCAATGTGCAATATTTTTACACTTATGAATTTCTGTACAGTGTCTTAAAATCTAGAATATAAATGTTGCTGGTCCTGATTCCTTGCGAAATTAGTGCAGCAGTGACTGGCTTCAACAGGGTCTAGATGATATCCTCAAGAAACACTCAAACATCTGGATATCAGTTCTTTCTCTCCAGCCAAGGTAGTAGACATCACATATCATACAGGGCCATTAACAGATGCCTCTCCTAAATGGGTGTGTTGATCAGTCCTAAGAGGCCAAAAAAAAGAAATGTAAGCATACAAGAAAGATTCAAAGCAAATTCAGGTAGGTGCAATAAAAACCAAACTAAAAACCAAGAAACCCAGATCCTGTGTAGCATAACCCGTGAACTGAAGGAAGGAAATGTGCTAATAACATGCTCATCCTAATTGTCTTCTGCAGCCCAGCATTTCTGGAGTCCTTATTTCATAATTAAGCACTCAATTAACTCAGCACACCACTGAAGAACGTGTGATCTTCATTAACTGAGATAATAAGCGATCTCTAGAGATGTGGTATCTCAGAGAATTACTAATAAAGAGCACTTTTCTGATACTTATCCAAATCTTATTCTGTGAGGCAAAATGTGATACCAGGAGTATTTAAGGTTGCACTGGAAAGCCAGCAGCTAAGACATAACAGGAAAAAGAACAGCGTCTTAAAAAGTTGCTTTAGTTATTAATCTAATCTACAAAGAGCCTTTCACAAATACTTTGAATGTCAGTCCATTAGGATGAAACGTTCATGAAGTATGGGAGAAAATGGAGAGCAAACCTAGAAGAGTGAAAACAGTAACAGTACATACATTTCTAGACAAAAGTTTAGTGTCAACATAGGCTCAGTTGCTCTGGACTGGCACAAAGAGATCAAACCAATGCATGAGGACATTAGAAATGGGCAAGCAACAGAGGTAAAAAAATCTCAGCTTCCATTCAGTGCAAGTCTATGGAATAAATCTGAAGATTCTCTTAAAGAATGCAAATACTGCTTGAAACTACAGATGAGGAAAGTTACCTGTAACTCCTGTTCTCTGATGGTGGGCATCACAGAGAAGCCACTCTGGGGTCCGTGCTCTACATGCACATGACCAGCAGGAGCCCCCTAGCTAAGTCTTTGGCTGCTAAGCTCTAAAAACACTTTTTAAAAAAACATGTCAACATACGAGAAAAGGCAGACAGAACTAGACAAAAGCAAACACTTTTTAGAGAAACCTGGAAGGTAAGAAAGAAATGTTGCGTGGACAGGAAGTGTGACAGTCTGCACAACCATCACTCCCTTATTAACTGGAAAGAAGTCCATGACAGAACAGGGCTCCTAGCAGAGATTACTCCTGCTAGCCACCAGCCAGAGACCTACCTAGGGGACCCCTTCCACTAGTCACATGTACATGGAGCCCCAAATGCACCATTAAGTTTATCTTGGTATTTCTCCTGTGCTTATGAGGATCTACTGCAACAGCCACCTTTAGAGAAAGTTCGGAGCTTTGCTGAAGCCAGCAGGATTCAGTGAATGGAGTTCCTTGAGACTTGCCACAACCTAAAGGCAATCTAGCAAACTGCTAGCTCTGAGAACCCTCTCTTGGTTCAGACAAGCATCTTTACTCAAAAGGTAATCACCTTGTACCCAAGGACTTCTTCCTTACAATTTAATGCTTATCAGCGTTAAAAAAAATATTGTCATCTTGATAAAGGCAGCATCTCTAGGAGACACTGTGAAAGAGTTTTTGGGCTTCCCCACTTTAAGTATGCAGGGCTGTTTTTTCTGATTAGAATCCCCTTCTTGATCAAGTTTGAGATTTATGTGGAGCAGGAAGTTAGAAGAAAGGACCTAGTTAAATAGTGGCTCATAAACAAGTCTTAAAAACCAGAATCTAAATTTGTCAAACATGCTAACATCTTTTTAGTCTATATACAGTATGATCAGAACATGCAGTGAAGTTCTGCATCAATTCACTATTCTAAGTTGGTAACATTGTCACAAACCAGAATGGGGATATTTACAATTCCCTGCAAGAAAAAAACAGCTTTGATGACTCAAGAGTCTTAGAATCAACTGAAAACTCAGCTTGTGAGAATTTAATAAAATAAAAGCAAACACATTTTTAGACTGAGCTAAACAATCTCTTTAGATCAGTCCTATTAGAGAAGCACACAAACTGCTATTTAGAGAATTGAAAACATCCTTGAATGCAGTTACCTCTGTTCTGGACTGCTGTTAGTAGGCTGAAGACCTGAAGGGACCTCTTCTGCAACCTCTGTATTCTCTTCTACTACATATTTACAAGAAGGATCCTGCGAGGTAGTCAATTTTCCTTCCTCACTTAAAAAACAAAACAAAACAAAAGCAAGAAGTTATTTAATGTATTTAACTTTGAAGTTTATTTACAGGGAATTTCAGGCAACAGGAGAAAACTGAGACAGGTCCGTATTTCACATGCAAATGGATTTTAAGTTATGATTGCAACATGAAGATCAAGCACATGGCTCTAGACTTTACAAACACCTAATGATGCACTGGTGTTTACATCCATTAAAACTTGTCCGGATAAAAGGGCAGGAAACACAGTGATTGCAAATAAGATCAGAAAGGAAAAAAGGAATGTATGTGATGCCTGAAGTGATAACAATCACAATCCTTTACTATACATACCGATAGGATTTCAACACTCTGAAGCCAGAAGTATGCAAAAATGGAAGAAAGTATAAAAGAAATTCAAGATTCCCTCAGAAACCAGCATTAATAATGTCTGTCCATGAAACATACCAGCAAAATCATTAACTCATCACTATCTTATATAATAAACTCCCTAATAACTCCACAGTGAATACTATGTATGGTTTATGGGATACAAAGACTGCAGCCCAATCTACTTCATAAACTTCCTCTTGTAGACAAAAACAAAGTTCAGAGAAAAAGCCGCACACTCACACTATGTAACACAGTACCATGTAACCAGGCAGCCTCAAAAGTCATTAGTTAACAAATCTTCTGGTTTGCCTCTAAACCCAAACTTTTCTGTCTCTCTATTCCACCCTCTTCCACCTCAATCACACCATTATGAGCGAACTAAAATATAAATTTGAGCATATATACCTGCAAGAGATAGTTATAAAGTAGCTCTGAAGTAGACAAACATCAATCTTATACCTCTGTGGCAACAAATCTATTTATTCAAGAAGTGCCAATCTCCTCTGCTGGTTTTCTTCCTATTCTCACAGTTCTCCTTTCCATGGGTCCTTTAAATTTCAATGAATCCTTCTCTTTTCTCCTTCTATCCTGCAGAGCCTGCAAAAATACTGTCTTTTGCATTGCAATCTCTCATCAAGTTTTCCCCAACTAATCTCCCCATCTCACTTGCCTCGATACTCTTCACATTCCTTCCAGATAAAATACTTGTCACCATCACCACTGAAAGTGATGTCCTGGTTTTTTTTTTATTTTTCCTACTTGTTCTTCATTCTGAACTAAGTTCAGAAATCACATTTTTGTCCTTTGCAACTTTCCACAAATTAACTACTGCACTTATAAATCCCCTCAATGTTGACTTCAACACCATCAATTTTCTATTGACAGAAACCTAGATAAAGCTGAAGTCTGGAAGCATCCACTTTGAAAGGCAAATAGGCCAGAGTAGGACTTCCCCTCACTACTCTAAATGTCCCTTAATTTAGACCTTTTCCCAACAAGTTGGTTTAAAAAATGCCACTTGAACACTGACTCACTATGAAACTGCAAATCTCTATCAGAGTAGAACAGTCTCTACATTTAAGACCTCATCTTTGAGCCCCCTTGTATGTTTCTTCGACATTTCCCTCCCAAATCAAGACCTCAGAGTCCCCACTACCAGAAGTTTTCAATATGCAATTGGACAGAGAGCCTGGTAATCTCATCTGGGCTCCCTTTCCCATACAAGATTGGACCGGATAAACTTCCAAGGTTCCCTCTGACTGGGGCAATTCTATGGTATTGCCTCCCTTTGCTCCCCTATGTCCTTTTAACTACAGTTCCAGCAGATAATTCCATGAAGGTAGGCAGGAACTGTCACCAGATGCTGCCTCCTCATGTTAGTTTTTGCACCAATATCACAAGTCACACAACTTGAAAGTGCATGTAAGCTAAACTAGTTTAAGGAGAAGTTTAAAGACACCATGGATAACTAAACCAAATTTGTAAACATCTAAGAGTGAAGACCATGTAAAAGCATTGTGCAAAACACAGAACAAACTGGAGAGCAGACATACCATTTACTAAATCAGCAATGCACTATGGATGGCTTCATGAGCAGAGTCCTAACACTTCTCTAAAGTGCTGTGGTTCATTCCTCTATCAATGCCTTTTGATTTAGAAGCACTGTGCAGTCACAAATTTACCCTCCTCTGTGCTGAAAAACTATAAGAAGTTAAGTCACTCAGATAATCAAAAGGATGAAATCAAGAGTGACAGAAAGCTGTTTGGTTTTCAAGGTCTATTCATTTTGGATGGTTCAGGAATTATCTCCTAACACTAACAAAGTAAATTAATTTAAACAACAGGCAATGTAAGGAGTAACACTGGAAAAGTTTCTTATACTGGAATCGACTCAGGGTTTTATTTTAAGCAACTTCCAAGACATGCTGACAATTTCTTTTTAGTATATAAAGCCAGAATAGGGACAGATACTAGGAAGTTATTCTAAAAGAACAAGAGGATGGTTGCATGTCGAAATGCTCTAGCACTATGTCCCAATTTGTCAACATCAGGGTGGAGGCAGAATACAGCAGCTTCAATAAAAGCAAAATCTTTGCATGTCATACTGTTCGTAGCCTCTGTTTCCCTACATAAATATTTGATACTAAATAAAAGACACTTGATCATTAAATCTGAGATCACAGTATCTTAGTAGATGGCATGACGCAGACAACACTGAAATGTGCTTTATTCTCAAGAAAGGATCACAGTGTTGATATACATATAATATACACTTATTCCTGAATCTTTGTATCAGAAGATAGCAAAATTAGGAAGTTATTCTTCCAGTTACTCTAGAATCCCATGTGCCACCTGTAGTCCAGAACAGATTTAACATCACCATGCATACCACCAACAGTGATCACCCCAGTGTCTGTTGAACTACACTCAAAAGCAGTGCCTGGCTGGTCTTCAGCTTTTGTCTTCCATCCTCCTGAATGAGAACAATGAAATTCCAATCCAAATCTAAGAATTCTGTGCAAAATTTTAAAAGCTTAGTTTTAACGTGCAATGTTAAAAGAACTGTACATGAAAAACGCACAATAATGTGCATTAAGGACAAAAGCTGACTCAGTCTTCTGCTAATAATGCTCAGTCTTCTTCCACTGAAACTAAGGGTTGATAAGTAAAGCTGCAAGTTATAGTAACTAACTAGAAGTCAAATTTCAAAACAATTACTTTGAAAGGTTTCTAGTTAAAGCTTCAGGAATTATCATTTAAAAAGAACTCTCTTTGATGACCATCAACAGTGTTCTATTGACATGGTGGGAAGACAATAAACAGGCACTCTCACCTTTTGAAAACGGCAGTTTCAGTTTTGGCATCTACAGTTAGGCTCAGTGTCTCCTTCATGCTGCCATTCATGACTGTCTCCGTTACCTTGTCTGCATTTTCCACATCATCCTCTCCATCTGAGCTGGCCTCCATAGCAACACTTCCTGGGGCTGCAAGTAGAAATGGAAGCAATTCAGTACAAAGCTGGTTATGTTTCTATTTCATGTGAAAGCAATTAAGCCAATATATCAAGAACAGTATTTTTGCAGCTTTGCACACTTCTTGAATTCTGCCTTACAGAGAATATCACCTTTCTGCAAGTACCACATAGAGAGCATGGGTATTACTTAGAGATGGCTTAAGAAAAAGCCACAGTCTGTAGCTTTTTTCATTTTGATACAATGGTTACTGCAACCGTTTTGCCTTAAGGCCTTAACAGGATTACGGTGACAAATTATTTTTCTGTACAGTCAAATTCATGACAAGTTTATACAGTACAAATTTGACTCTAAGTTTCCAAGTACTGACAGATCTTTGGGATGTCCAGTCTGCCTGGACTTCTCACCTGCACTTCTTACTCTCTCTGGTAATTACAGATACAAAAAAAGCTCATTAAAATATTTTTGTCCTTTTAACCAGTTCATATACGTAGAACAAACAATTAGAGCATGCATAGTGAAGATGGCTTAGAAAGGCATAAGCAGGAAGGAGAAGTTTGAACATATTAAGGCTCCTGGCCTATTGCCACACAGGACAAGACTGGAGGCTACCATTCTTTTTGGGCATCAGCTCAGCTAAATGCATATACAGGTGAGAAGATTCTCTAACAGAACAAACTTTGTTTCTGTGTAATGCTTTTCTGTTCATGATGTGCAGACTTTTTGGAGGTATCAGTAACACTGACTCTTGTTTTATATTGGAATCTATTTAAAATAGTTTATAAATTCTTTGAAAAGTCATTTTTAATATCTGTCAGAACAGCAGAAGAGTCTCTGGAAACCTAAAATTTTAAAGTTCAGAGAGACTTTTTCTTATGTACAACTCCTACAATCAAGCCCTTTGCATTTGGGAATGCAGTTTACTTACTCTCCAGCTGTGTTGTCAAAGTAGTTGCATTTGCACTCAAGGGATCACCTGGATCTGTGTTTGTTTCCATTTCCACAGGAGAATTACTTCTTAAGGAGTCTTTTGAGCTTCAAGTAGAGTAAAACAACTTTAGAAACATTTCTGAATGGCAAAATGAAGTGTTCTTAAAACAGTGTTATTACTCTGTGAACGCTCTAAGGCCTAGAACTATACTATCCTGAAAATTAATTACAAGTTTGTTTCTAAGAGTGCTGGAAAGACATGCTAAATACAAGTTTAGTAATGCAAAATGCACCAGAACTGAGCTGAGGGTGTTTGATAGTCATTTGATTTTTACTTGATTTTGTTACATTACCAGTACTAGTGGATATGCCCCTGGTAACTACGGCACACATGTATCACCAGCTCCTTGCAGCGTTTCCAAATATTTTTAACTGTTTTGCTAACTGCATTTTTCCAACTTGATAGTTCTCTGTGGAGATTGCCAGTGCATTCATGAACTGCTACAAAAGTGATTTCACTACTTGATTTTATATACAGTGTAGCTACAAGTTTTTCTTTCTAAAGAAATTCCGATTACAAGATTTGGCCACTTGAAAAACATTTCACCATTTACAGAATGTCTCTTCTATCCAGTTATGTGGCAACTCCAATTCTTCATTTTCCAGGCCCTTGATTTGATTATCAATTTACCTGCCTCAATCATGAAACAACACTCTCTTAAGCTGGAAAAAAAATCTTACTTTTATATCTGGGCTGTTTTAATGCCCAGATCGAAAGTCAAAAGCCAAATGTATAAAAGCAAAGTTTTCCAATATTAGAAGGAATCAGTTCTTGACTGCCAATATTTGGCAACTCAAAATTTACATCTACTTGATTAGGTACCTGCACAAGACTTGAGTAGAGTGCAGAGTTCAATCCAAAAAAAGAACATCATTATCTTGGGTGTTCTCAAAATCATGCAGAACTACTTAATCTAGTGATCACAGCTGCATAACAAAATGAAGTTTAAAAAACCCAAACCACTAGTACCCACTCATCCTGGAAAGGGAGATGATACAGACACATGCTGTTAGAACACATGGCGCTCTTCAGACACTTCACATACACCAGGAACACAGGCTTGTGTAGAGATGGACACCCCAAGAAAACCAAACTCACCCTGAATAACTAAACATTCTTACCTCAAAGAGGATGTGAAGTCAGAAAAGGAAGCCCAGCCAGTTTCTTTAGCTGGCACAGGTGCTTCAGTACTCCACACAGCAGAGCCAACAGAATCCAGACTGGCACCATGTGCAGTCTCCATGGGTACATCGAAGTTTGCTGACCAGTTAGGTGCTGAAAAACCATCATGACATTCATTAGGAACAAATTTCTATAAAGAACATGAGTGCACATATGTCTAACACACTGATTCTCTCCATGTACATTCCATAAAGGGAAGCAAGATTCGTAACTAGACTTGAAAGCACATGCAGAAAAATCCTGTACATCCTGTTTAAAAAATGAATGTATGCCCTAAAAGGAAAATTCTGCTAGTAAGGCAGAATTTCAAGATCAGTAATTCAGAGTACTCCGCTAAAAAAAAAGTTTATCTGAAGAACAAAACTAATAAAACATATGAAATCACAAGTACAATCCCACTTTATCCTTTAAATTAACCTCAGTATTTGTTACCGTTTTTCAAACTAATTTCTATAACAACGAAAATCGCAAGAGTTTTCATCCCTTTTTCAATTTCTTCAAATAATTTCTCATGCACTAACACCACTGCTAAGTTTCAGAAAAGTTTAAGGCTTTTTACAACTTTATTTATTTATATATATTTTAAATTTGGGAGCAACTGTGAATAGCATCTAATTTAGGATAGGTCAATTCAAAATACTTCACCTACCCAAGGGAAACATGTTTTTCATTAACACTTACATACAAAAAAACAGGCTGAAAAGGAAGCTCTGACTAGCAATTAGAAATTCCAACCCAGGCAGATATGGGAGGAGACCCACATGGATCAAAACTTGTTTGACACACAGATGCCAACGACACCAATCTGACAAAAGAAAAGAAAACCCTTAACTTTTCCTTCTAATTTAACTCCTTACAGTCTAGATAAACACAGGGCTTTTACCTACAGACATTGCCAGTTTAACAAAAGCCAGTTTAGTACGCGACTTGAATGTGGAAACTTTTCAACCTATTACATCAGTTAAGACTCCAAGTAAGAGTCTTCTGATGTGTATGCTTCATTCACATTTACACCAAAACAATGCAAGTTCACTTAGCTTCTGCAGGAAGTCTTCTAAAGGAGTACTGTTAGACAAAAAGCTGATCTGCAAGGCTTCCAGTAAAAATACCATCTTTTGGGTTTGGATACTAACATATTAGGTCTTTGTAAGCACTCAATATTTATAAATGAGTATTTAATCCTCCCCCTTTCTGACTACTCCTCCTTTTTTAACTCTTGAAAAGTAGAAACATGAATTTTAGAGAGAGTAAGTAATTTAAGACACGTAAGGAATTCAAACTTCCTAGTATGTGCACGCTCTCTGGCAAGTGGGAAAGACTACTTTAAGACAGTTGGAGTAAAAGCAGTTAACGAGGAAACTCCTACAAAATCAGGCTGCTAGATCTAAGAATTTCCTATAACCCAAAGCAGCAGGGAAAAAAGCTACGTACGTTCATTCAAGTCTACTTCCATTTTGTCCTCTGTATTGGTGTGGGATTCGAACAAGTCTTGTTTAGTTCCATCCTCTTCTTCTGAATCTGTACTTTCTTCACTGTCTGTACTGCCCGAACTTCAAATACAAAGAGAGTTGACATTCTGTTTTTAGTATAACACCCTGGGCACAATGAAATACTGCAGAGTTTCAGGCTAGAGAGAATTACAATTATTTCTGACAGATTACTTGAGGTATAGTCTTTAGCTCTTAATATTCCCCTCACTTCTCTCTCAAAGAAACAAGGTTTAAGATTGTTCACTTAATCACATGAAGAGGCTTTCAGCAGATATTGAAGGAGGCAGCACAGCCCTGAGTTTTGGGGACGAGATGCTCCTTCCACTCAATGCATTTTCCTTTGTTCACAGCCATACTAGTACTAGTAGTGTAGTGAGGACAGCAAGGACTAATAGAGGTGTGGAGCTGCCTTATCCAAAGCAAGGACAGCTGGGCCAGTTTAAAAGCAGAAGCAAAGAATACACAACAGGGAAAAAATACCAAAACCAACAAGCTACGAAAGCCAAAGCGCATCTTCTGCAAACTATGGCTGGTAAACCAAGCACTAGAGCCACATCTCCACTCATTTCTCCACAGAATGCAAATACCTAGTTATGCTGGACAGTCTATACTAACAGACAGAACCAGAGGACAGGTGCATAACTGCAGGATCACTAAACAGCTATTTGGATGAGAAACACCCTTCTCACCTGGAACGCCTCTGGGACTCTGGTGCAAATGCAATATGTTTTTCTTCCCAAATGTCTTCTTCATCAGAGCCACCATCGTCAAACTGCTGTATCCGCTCCTTACAGCATGCCTCAAACAAGGCTATATTGCCCTAGACACAGCAAAAGTATAAAATCCATATTGCATTAGTAAACATCTTGAAAATACTATTCTGAAGACAATCTTAAGCATTTCTCTAAAAGCAGCAGAAAACCAGAATGTCTTAACTTAAAGCTTGTCAAGAAAATACGCACTGCTGCTTGTTTTACTTGGCTACTAACAAGCTGAGTGGACCAAAGAACACTTAGGAGCTTCCATCATGTTTAAAAATGGGATGTGGGAGTGACTCCAAAGAGCTTTCCAGATAACCAGAGCACAATATTCCAGCTTTATTCTCTGTAGTGGGGGGTCATTTTAGCTCAACAAATAATATCGAGGTTCAGAGACTCTGTCCTTACTTTCCTGTCACTACAATCGCACTGAAGATTTAAATAGCTTCTAATCATAAAACACAAGTGTGCAACATGCACAAATCAGATCTAAGCCCAATCTTAAACACAGTTATACAAATCAGAAGCAATTCTGCTTACTACTGATCAAAAAGAAAAATAATTATGTCTTCATATTAGCAAATCTCATGATAAGGGAGTGAGGTAGGGTAATTATTTTCCAGTGATTTCCACATAAAAGGAGTAAATATAACCACTGCCACTTTGAGGTATGCCAAAGTTTAAAAGACAGTCATTTTTCTGATAATACTGGAACACATACTTACACTTTCATTTGTATTGAGGGTAAAGTTGATGTCCGAAACCCGATCAAAAGAAACACTACAAGAAAAAAAAGAAATGTACTCAATAAAACAGGTTTTTCTAGTGTGACATGAAGACATTTAATTTCTCTTTGGTTTCTTATTTGTCAATAATGTAAAAATAGAGGATAAAAGACAAAGTAGTCTCCAACATAAAACAGTCAAGATTACACACTAAGGAGGCCTGGCATTCCCATGATTTTTTTTAACTGTTAAATATTTTAAACAGGAACACAGAACATTGCCATCTACAGTCAGGTGCAAAGATGCAACAAGCCTGAACAAGCCTAACTGAAATTACATTCCCAAATCTCAAATACTGTATTGCTATGCACTGGAAAAAACTTAGGCCTAGAGAATGCCTAACCTGACTATGCTCTACCATGATATGCCTCAAAATCCTGCAAGCATCTGCATTTGCAGTTCTTATATATTGTAACTGATTTCACCCTTCTATCAAAGACCTTTTCAACAGGAAGGGACAAATTGAAAAATATCAAATTGTGTTTCCTAAAAAAGAACCCCACAGATATATTTTGTTAACTGATCACTGAAATATTTTCCCAAACATAATGCTATATATTAGGCTTGACACATCTTTACATATCACAAGAGTTCATATGTTCTCTGTCTAGCCATGAGTGCATTCAGCAGAACACGCACTACTCCTCCTCTAATACTCACTGTATTATGAAGTCAGGAAAAAGGTGAGTGGTGTAAAGGAACCTAAGCTGCAATGTGACTGTATTACTGTGCAAGACACCATCAGAATTACTGCACAATGCTATGGAGGCAACTTAGAGTGTAATTAATTCTTGCACAGAAGGCATAATTTCCAAGTAACTTCACCTACAGCTTAATTCAACTCATGAGTACATCATCAGTGTTCCTGTCACAAGTCTTGAGATCTCTTTACATAAGCAGCCATCTTCTTTCTAACCAAGAGAACAGACTTCCAAAGGCATGAATTTAAAGGAATTCCAACTCCTATCCTTGCCAAAATCCACTTGCTTCTGACAAAGTTAAGTAGTATCCTGTGTTACCTCCTCTACCATCATATCCTAATCTCTAATCTCAGCAGGTTCTGTAGTGTAAAAGGGCAGCAATGCTTCTTGGATGGAAGATACAAGCTTCAGTCAGACATCATTTACTAAATGTCTTATAGAAGAGCACTGAGATTATTATAAAAATAACCTTCTAAAAACCATCTTGACAGAATGCTTTTTATTCCTACCTGCATGTTCTAGCAACCCAAGTCATGGAATCTTACAAAAAAACATGGTCAACTCTACCATCAGCAAGAACCCCTATTCTCCCCTCTTCCCTTTACTGCATCCATTTACTTATGAAGAAAGATACCTGCTCTTGTGAGGGTTTGCTTCCACTGTGTGCTGGGTTTTGTTTAGTTTGGGGTTTTTTAACCTGAGCAAGACTCTTCTCATTTTCTCATCTTTCACCTAAGACTACTTGTAGAAATCAGTCTTAACTGCCTCAACCTTATAAACAAAGGTAGATTTATTTACAATGCCCTTCCTTACTCTCCCCTACAGAAAAGTACACTCAGAGACAAGTTGTTCCTGTCATCTTTTCTAGGAACACCTAGAAATAAAGCTAATCATCTGGTCATCAGCAGGAGAAAAAATCCAGCTTGAGACAAAGTTAAAGTGACCCAAACAATGGCAGGTCAACAGAAAGCCACAGCTCTCTGTTAAAAATCAGTTATAATTCAGTTTTTTGTTCTCAACATTGGCACAAGCAGGAGATTAGAAAAAGAAGAGAAGCTGTTGCTTTCCTCTCTTCAGGGAGGCTTCTATCAATGCACAGAGATGGCACAAAAAGACAGGACTGACTGGCAACTGCTTCACATCTGTACATGTTTGTACTCATCAGCAAAACCACAGCCAAAAACACAGCAAGAAAGAAAAACCACAAGACTATAGCCAAATTCAGTGTAATATTATACTCACTTGCCAATGTCATCTTGATCAGCAAACTTCTCATCGTTGAAGCCAAACTGGTCAATAAAATTGGACGTCATTTGTTGCATCTGATAATCAGAAAAGGCCTGGCAACCCCAGGACCAACGACAGTGATATAATGATTCTACTAATACTCTAAAATCTATTTGCCCATTTTGCTTCAAAGAAATAAAAGTCTTATCTAAACTAAACATTAAAGGACAGGAAAAGGACTTGTTTTAACCTCTGAATTTTAAAAGACAGCACCAACTACAACCCTACTTACATTTACTGACTTGAAAGCCAATCTAACAGCTTTCAATAAAAATTTAAATCTGCAGTTTAACCACATTAACCAGCACCTTTCCAAATGCACCCCAAAGAAAAAGAGAAACAACACTATATAAAAGAAAAAGCTGTATTTGCTCAAAATAACATGAAGTTATAAATAGTAAGAACCAGAAAAGTAAACTATATGTAGATACTAAAGCACAGTTGCATATTTATTATGCAGGTACCATTAGCAAAATCAGTCTCAGGCACACACATCAGCAGCATCTATTAAATATTAGAAGAATGAAACCATTGAACATTTTACATCTCAGTGCAGTGTCACTGACACAACTGTGCTAGTTTTTTAAATAAAGATGACAGTGTCAACTGCCAGCAGATCAGTGAATACACTAAGGCACATGTGGGCATCATCTATCCATAACAACAGCTTTTGTCTCTTACTTCCTAGGACTATCATGAAATTATAAATTATTACACATCCTCTAGGGACTTTTAATAACATTATTTCCATGTGTAAAGTCAGCCAACACTAAGATATTCTAGGAAATAAAGCTGTCATGTCAACTTTTGGTTTCTTGCCCAGGTAGCTGAGGGAACACAGTATGGTGGTAAAGCTGAACAATGTGAATATGGAAAGAAAACAAATGAACTATTAAAAAACCCCAAGTTTAGATTAAGCATTATGAAAACTGAAGGAAAAAGAATATATATATAAAAGGAGGAGGTATACAGCAGGACAAACTTGAAAGAAGCAGCACTGGACCATCTGCATTTCTCCAGATTAACTACCTGGAACTGCTGGGATTGCCTAGGCACAGCAGGTCACTAAGGGGATGCATGAAAAGCACAGAGATATTAGAAGATCTTACTTTCTCACTAAAGCTGCTACAGATAGCACCCAACTTATCAAGTTTTTGTACAGGTGCACCTTACAGGTACAAAAGAACTTAATCAGACAAAAATGCATCAGATTCTTTAAGACTGAGCCACCACCCACAATTCAAACTTAGACAAGCAATTACGTATTATAAAAACCATAGAAAATGTGTAAAATACCAAAGCCAATATTAGACTAGGTAGTTACTAAACAGCAGTTAGTGTGATCTGAAAGATTTTGGTTAGTAAGCCAGACAAATAATGCCATCTAAAGCATCTGATTCCATCTAAGTGATCTATTGGCAAATTTGTGCCACAAGGCTCCCACTTGTTCACTACCAGCAAAAGAATTCAAAGAGATGCTTATGAGTCTGGTAAGACACAGTTGTGTGCATGCAAACATGCCTACGTTTTAAATTAAACTTTCTACATTTATATTTGCTTGTGAGAGAAAATAAAAGTTCCACTGCTTTTTAAAAAATGTCTTCATTTACTTTTACAGAAAGAGCAACTTAAGCTGTTAAAAGAATTCAACTCACCTGCTGCAAAGAAGAATCCTGTGAGAAGCCAGTTTCTTTAAAGTCTATTTCATCATCACTGGAAGAATGAATGTGGCAGGTAGTAACCTATACAAAGAAATTGGGTCATTGGCACAGTATATAATGTACTTGTTTATTTCAGATAAAAGAAATTGTTTTAGTGCTCTGTCCTTCTATTCTACTGAAAACTGTGGAGTTTGGAGATAAGTTTTCAATTAAGTTTTACTGTTATTATATCAAGTACCTCCAAGCACATGATTATGCATCTGAAGTGCTAATTAGTACCATTTTTCATAAGCCTAAAATTCTTTCTGTTTATATGATCCTTCTCTTGGTCTTGACCAAGAAGCAGTTTCTACCCACAGGAAAAATAACACTGATCTGCAGGCTGTACACACTTCTTTGCATTCACAGGCTCAAGAAAAAATGCCTTATATACATCTTTTAGTCCTGTTCACAAGTTGCAGTTTCAGATGAATTTCCTATTGCTTCTATTGACACCTGTTAACATCATGCTCCAGTTAGTATTTATGTTGAAATAGCAAATTCAACAATTAATTATAGTCCAAATAACATAGGACTAGCACAAGTTAATGACGTCACATGCAAAGCACTGCATTTCTGGAGAAGTCAGGTAAAATAAAATTCATTAATTGGTCTGTTGACATCAGAAACTTATTAAACTTATAAACTCTGCTTATTAAAGTCTCCAAGTGATTACTCTTAGATTGTATTTTTAACATGATTACAAAAACCTTCTCTACCACAAAGTGTTTTTCCAAAAGTGTAATTGCTACAGCTGCATTCAGAAGAAATGTGGCAGGTGCACAACAGTAAGCAAAGTTATTTAAGCAAGGTCAGTAACACAGGCAGTGGAATGCAGGTAGCAGTCTTCTGTTAAACTTGTACTGGGTCATTTACATCCTGTAGATAAAGCAATCAACACCAGCTCCTGCACTTTTAGTGTGTACTCTCAAGCAGACAGGAGTTTTCAAGGATGCTATGTTGAAAGAGGTACCTTCTTTACCTCTTCTTTACTTTGAAGAGGTAAAGAAATCCTCCTCCTTGCAGATTGCCTGGGATTAGCTACACTACGTAATGAGTCAGTTAGCTATTACAAGCTGACCATCTGCATTATGCCTGCATAAATATTAATGATATGGCTTTAGTTGAAAAGTAAACCAAGGAATTATCAGTTCCACAGCTCAGCAACTAGAGGGACTCCTTACAAGTACACTGGATTTTGGAAGACTGACAGTGCTGCTGACAAAAAGAAAAACTGTCCAAGTAAAGCAGCAGCAATTTTCATACCTCACCCATCACTACTTACCAGATCCACTGTATTCCTCTTGTTGGTTTCTCCTAAAGAGCTTGTGCAGAATGTTTCCCACCGCTCTCTGACCTCCTCTGGAAGCTCTAGCAAAGGAAACAAAGACACCAAACCAATTAGAAACTACCAACAATGAAGCATCACTTAATTTTCAAATACTTTTTCTCCTCTATCAAAAATACTGGTAAGAACATATACATCCTCCTAAATGCATAAATGTAATTCCACCTAGCAAACAAGTCCATATTAAGCAGATTAACACCTCTTTGCATCTATTTCAGAGAGCTTTAACACTGTTTGAAATGAAAATACTTAAGCATTTGTTTAAGGATGATTGCTTTAAATTGAATGCTTCAGAAGTAAACCAGTTATTTTCTTCTTTAATTCAACAGCTGCCTTCTAATTTAAATTTGCTTTCCTCAACATTTGATAATTCAAGCCCTGAAGATAAAGTAAAGACTATGAATGAATACCTTTGATGAGCTGCTGGACTAGTGTGCTGTTTGGCCCCTTATCTGTACTGTGCACAATGCAGTTTGCTATCCTTGTCAGGTGACCCATGTAGCCGTGCCTTCTTCCTCCTTCAGCCCTGCAAGAGACCGAGAGTTCAACTGCTGCACTCAGAGCAACTCTGATGTTGTTGTAAAACACTGCTAGAGTCAAGATGCTACACAAGACAATGAACTGAGAGTTCTTAAGTTAGAGCTGCATTCTAAAACCACAGGTTCACAAAAATACTTAAGAATTTAAAGTATCAACTTCAGTTTTCAGTTTGACTTCACTTACTCGGTTTAGGAGACTTAACAAGCACATAAAGTACCAAGAAGGATGTACAAGCATTTGTACTGCTTGTGTAGAAAGCAAAACGCACAGCATTAGCAAAATAATGACAGAATTAGCAACTGAGTCAGAGCTTTTAGGAAATTTCTGTTGCTGAGAGTATTTTGCAAAACCCCCAAACACCAAATATTCCCTCAGTTTTCAGCCTATGATCAAAAGGGAAAAGCATTCTTAAGTACGGCTTAGTATTTTGGGGCTTCTTACCATTACATGTAGCACACGCATTTAAGTTAGGGTCATTGCTTTCCCAAAGTTTAGGAAAAACATTTACATGTTTACCAAAGCTAAAATTACAAAGCCATTTCAGTATTTCACACAGAACCGCTTGCAGAAACAGGAATTACCAGCTGTTAGAATAGTGCTCTGAACACCTTCTGCCAGCTGGAACCAAATAGCCATCATGAGAGGTCCAGCTTGAACTGATTCTCTAGCATTTGGCTGCAAGCCAACCAAAGTTTTGCTGCATCAGTTTAAGGTTTTGTGTTTTGAACAAAAACTAAGAAAGACCCCCTCACTCAGCTAGACAAACCTCCCATGACCGAAATCTTTGTAAAGTGACAGCAGCTCATGAAGTACCTTATGTAATGCAAACACAGATCACATGATTTTATTTTCCATCATCATCTAACACGCGAGGTAACTGAAATTATGTCTGTACAAGATATCATGAGTAAACTGCCACACTGTTTACAGCTTGCTTAGGTAACAAGCACCTTCAAAACAAGCAGCACGTGGTAACAGCAAAGGTTATAGTTTCTAATACAGGATATGACACAGAGTGCTTCTATTTGACAAACAAGACTGACTTGTCATTGCCTAGCCAGAAAGTCTGGAATACAACAGTATATTTTGTTAGCAAATGCTCATTAATCCTAGAGAACCAAACAACTTTCACTATGTCAGATTTTTACCAGCAGAAAGCAGTCACCCTTAAGCTTCTAGAGCTGCTTGAAATAACATTAAATGATAGAATACAAAAGGACTAAAAAAATACCCATTTCCTGAAACAGCTAAGTTAAAAGTATCCTTAAAGATTTATCTTTTACAGTTGGAGCCACACCTGTAGAAAACTAGATAAAGGAGTGAATTCATTACAAGTCTGTTTCCAGATAAAAGCACTACTGAAGGTCTAAAACACTATTTTCTTCATTAGTATTCCCAAACATGAGACTAAATATTTAATGAAATCATTCGTATGGTAAGCACTGGATCACGAACAGTCTTATCCAAGTAAAATATAAGTTTTAGGTTGGAATTACAGAGAAAACTTTTCATATTTCTCTCCTATGAGAACCCAACTGCCAGTAAAGCTGGCAATTCTCCATAACCTCAGGAGAATTGATATAGAATAGAAGACGTTCAGGAGAGCATGTTTTCTACAGTTAAATTTAGCACATTCCTTTTTTTATTACCCCTCCTTTTTACCATCCTTATTTCCAGGTCAATTACATTAGCCACATATTTACTATCTTGATTCACTTAAGATAGGAACAGGAATGTTCTGGGGAGTGGAACTGTCTCAACATTCCATCAAACCAGCAGCACTACCCCAGCTAGTTAATTCAACATTTTGACAGGTCAGAACTAACATTTACTGTTCAGTATCTCCAGAGTTAAAATTATTTGGCCTTCATGAGAACATTTTAACACCTCAGGTGACGAATGAGGATTTTTTTCTCCTGCTACAAAAACAGTTTCAGACAATGTTAGCCACTTGAAGCTTACATCCTTTCAAACACATCATTTTAGAAGGTATTCTATTGTTGAGGAATTGGCTTTTACCATTTAGGAGTCTGATACTCCCCAGTATGTGATACACTTTGACGTGTTCACGAGTAATTCTCAACTGCATACTGGGGAAAACCATCTCCTGTCCCATCAAAACTTACAGTACACTCCTGTACTGGAACATGGGTAAACTTTAAAGATCACAATAATCATACACATGTATCTTATACATGGCAACTACGACAACTCTTGTGCTCTCAAATGGTCACAGGAAAAAGAATTAGAATGCTACCAAACAGTACAAGAGAAAGCTTTAACCCAAATATTAACAGACAAATGATTTTACAACTGGCTAGATCACTTCTGAATTGGTTATACATTCATTTCACAACTCAAGTCTTATTTAGACAATTGCAGGGAATGAGGAAACTAATTACTCACTGTTTCTTCTCATTCATCTCCCACGCTTCAAGTATTCTTTCTATTAATCGGCACTTAAGGAAGAGCTGTCAAAAAAGCAATATATATATATATATATGCTTAGTAGCAGTAAAATGGAACACTATTTATGCATTTTACAGTTGATTCTAAAGCCTGCAAGACTATTAATTTCACATTCAGGATATATACTTTCATTAAAGGGTTGAAAGCTCAGCAGTCAGATCACAACCTGAAACCTAAAAGCTAAACCTGTATTAATTCTACTCCTCTTTCCAAGTGCTGAGTTGTAGCAGCATAAAGCTACTGAAATAGCAATTTTAAGCCTTAAAAATAGGAGGAACTTCAGGGAAAATAAATACTTGCAGCTCTTCACCACGCTCACTGCGGAGCAAAACAAAACTTACTCTATGGCAGTTTCAGGGTTAACACCCTGAACTAACATTTTAAGTAAAACCAGAAAGACATTCTTTTCCATTCTATACATTAAGTAGAATTGGGGTGTTTTTTATAGAAAATTAACTGAAAAATTAAAGGAAAATTCAAGAGACTCAAAAAACACAACTTACATGTTTCAGTAAGAGATTGTCCCCACTGGACTCCTGATCTGTAATTGTGCCATTTTCTGTGTTTTCAAGTGGACTTGCAAGAATCAATGCAATACAGATTTCTACTTGAGTATGCAAAAAGTTATTCCACGTATACTTAAAAAACATGTCCTGAAAAACAAATTCACCAAGGTTCACACAAACTAAGATCTTTTCATTAAACATAACCAATAGTCTCACACACCTCATCATTTGAATGACTACACTGGAAGAAATCTCTCAAGTTTTACTCTAAGTATTATTGTACAAGAGAAAATCTGTGACCCATAAAACCAGTAACTTTTGTGCTTGCCATTATCTGAACACAAGGAATACATTACTGGATCAGAACAAGAATGCAACTAAGTGGATTTATTGCAGGAGTCACCAGTAATGCACTTTCAGACTATGAAGACAGGGAAAAATAATGCTCCCCACTTATGTGCCTTCTGCCAGCTGCAGCCCAGAAAGTCCCAGAGTCAGAAGTGTTCTGACCTTAGAAGTCCTTACCTTTTTTCAGTTCAGTTAACCTTCCTAGTATCTAGGAAGGTATCTACACCCATTTATAAATGTGCTCCTCACTTCAGTGAGATTCCTTATGAAATTTAGCTCAGATTACCTCAATTAATCTAGAAAGTGTTTAAGATTATTAAAAAAGCACAAGAGAAATACTGAGGTTGAGATACAATAAACAGCATCCATTTGGTCAAGCTCCTGCTTCTCCCCATTTTTTCTCTTAAACACAGGAAAGATTTTTGTGGAACCTAGTTATTTTAGGTTACTCACTACAAAATTCAAATGACTGCTGTCACTGGTAAAATGTAATGAGTTCTGGAAATACATGCAGTGATTAGAACAGTATTGAACAATAGTAGTCTCATTCAAGGTACAGCTGAAGGTCTTCAATCTATTTTCAGTCCTCCTAAACTAATGACATTCTCCCATAATTTTTCCTAAGTCAAGTCTGCCCAGTAAAATGTGCTGTTTCAGCAAACAGCTTGAAGCACTGAGTTGTTCTATGGCTACAATTACTTTTTTCCTTACGTAAAACCTGAAACAGAAAAGTGTGTTCAAAACCTCACTGAACTTAGTTTACAAAATAATCTATTTACAAGAACAGGCAAGTATTCACAGTGTGTATGTTCCCTTAGACAATGGACCCAGGAAAAATTTCAGCTACATTGAAATCAGCTATTGGTATAAAAGTTAGTACCTGTCTACAAAGCCAACTGTGAAGGAAATTTGAGATTAAAACATTTCAATCACACTGTATTAATCAGTCACAGGAAAAAGAGCTTTTGGACTAAAATCAGGGAAGAGAAGGTATTTACACTTCAAGCTGGCAACTGCCAACTCAGAAGTTTACATATTGTTATTCAGTAACTAACTTAAGTGCTACATGATGTGCTAGTTATTTTTAATCAACCAACATTTGGATTTCTTGAGTGAACCTAAACACAAAGAATACATCTGATATAGTAAGGAGTAGTCAAAGTACATGTTCACATTAGCAAAGAGCAGCAAGTTAGGTAACTGATTTTGCTGTACAGCACCGTGCTTTGAGGTTTGAAGGAGTACAAGCTACCAAGAATAACTTTTCCTTTACAGGACACTGCTGAGATACCATTTTGTAGGCCATCTATTAAGTGAGAAAAAAGGGCTTCGAGGGAACAACTTAAGGAGAAAATGAAAATAGCAATGAAGCCTTGACATGGCTGAAAACTTGAGAACATCCAGTTGAAAATAAGCTTATTAAGAAAACCACTTCGTGTATTTATGAAGGTGAAGCAAGTAAGAGCCATTCAAGTGGTCAGAGGAAAATGCTGACCTCAGTCAGATTGATTAACAGTAAAATCCAATAATTAAGAGTTCTTAAACCAAGCAATAGACATCCCAACACAAAGATGCTGAAAAGTTAGGCTGGAAAATAAGTTAGACTGGAAAATTACTGCAGAATCAGAAAAGCAGACAAGATGTTAACAGCAATTCACAAAAATAAAGACAGCCTAAAGTTCTTACCAGTATTACTCCTATGCTGTTAAGTTCTATAAGCTCCTGATTCACACTGCTTGTATTTGTCTGTAAAAGGCTAGATATTAATCTAATCACATTTAAACGTGTGTTTCCTACAGGTGGATCCAGTACACCCCAGGTTGTCTTCATGACACTTTTCTGAAAAAGAAAAAAGTTTAATACATAAAACCCTTAAAATGTCTTTTAAGAAAATCAGCTTATCATTACCACATACAATGACTGAGTAGTGCTTAAAAATATGTATTTAGTCCTTAAGCAACTGTCTTACCTTCACCCTGCCAAAAACCCCTATTTTTAATTCCAAATACTGTACCTTATTTTAATTCCACAGACTGGAAGCACTAAAACCAGTCACATGAAAGCAACAACTTGGTTAAAAAATGATGGCTAGCTACAGACAGGACCTCAAAGTAGATGAAATCTACTCAGCCTTGACAGGAATTAGGAGACCATTTTTCAGAAATAATTCTCATTCATTAATCCAGCTATATTCTACGTCAATACAATATACACAGAACAGCTAGGTGGACAGTCTACATATATTATAGTGCCTCAGCAACCCTAACTTCATATATTTAAAAACAATTTCCTGTTCATTTCTCTGTTAAAATCTGCAGCACCCAGTTCAGGGTGAGGTGCTCCACCTGAAATTCTGCCAGTGAAAATGTGAGTAGAAAATACAAACAGATCACAGGCAAACCCCCTATTTACATATTTTTTTATCTTTGGCAAGAGCATGACATAGGTAAGTTGCTTGAATCAGTTAAAAAGCCCAAGGAATTTAACACAACTAAAGTGCAGGGATGTGTCAAGGAGGTAATCTAGTTGGGTCCTAGGAAAGCCAAGAGAATCACATGAGCCTAAGGTGGGCCATTCCCAAGTTCCAAACAATTGCAGGATCTGTAGTCCATGTTTCCTATCCAGACTGGATTTCCAAGCAGAAAATAGGACCTCCCTTGAGAATATACAGCAAATCTCTTTGTGTTGCTTTTAGAAAGAAGTAAGAGAGAAGCTAGAAAGAAGCTCCAAGGTTACTTTGCTAATTAAACAAAGTTTGTGCTGGAAAAGCACAAAACATTGCTGTTCATTATTACTGTTTGCCTGGGCCAAAGCTCACAACAGGCTATGAAGTAGCCTGGGTGCTTGCCTGGAAGTTGTCAGACTGGGTTTTGTTTGTTATAATCTGCCTAAAACAGACACATGGTGAGTTTTGCTTCAATTAATTTGTTAATACAAGATTTCACTTACTTTTGGAGGCTCAAGTAGGAGCTCATGGAAGGATGAAAGTCGTGCTTTTATGGCTTCTAAAACACTTTTGTTGACAGAATATGTGGAATTGCTCATGCCTGGAGGACAGATCTCTATATGGCCTTCGAATCTAAAATGCACATAAGCAGAATTTGATAATTAGTATCAAAAATTAGTTGTAAAACACCTCTGAGATATGTAACAGTTCTGAAAGGGTGTGAAAATAACGAAGAGGCAAAAAATGCAAAAACACAGGGTTACACACATACAAAAATTAAGTGTGACATAATGTTTGAACAAGAGATTTTCCCAGACACTAGCCCTACTATTTCTAGGCTTATTGCACTTGAAATCTCCAAAATAGTTTTGAGATTAAAAATTACATTTTAATTTGCTTTATTGAAGCAGATAAAGAGCTTCATTTATCTATCCAAAACAACTTCAGCTGAATATACCAGAGAGATCTGCTCAGCAGTTTCTCCACATGAAGCTGCAATATCATTACAAATAACTTTTAAAAAGGTCAATATTCAGCCACTGCACTATACATATTTACTCTATTCCCTGTATCCAGAAACAAAGTGATGAAATGTAGTTAGTTTGATCTGTCTATTGGTACTCACACTAGCTTCTAGAAAAAGCTGCAGAAAAACCAGTCATTTGGTGAAAGTGTAGTAATGCCAACCACAAACACTTGATTGCAATTTTTAGTCCTTCAGCTACAACAGGTCACAGAAATGGCTTGGTCACAAGCACAAGGAAGGCATTTGTTACTGCAGGCATAAACCAAGTGAAATAATAACACTTACGTCTGTCGTCTTGTCTCAAGTAAGGTCAATAGGATTTGGATTGCACTGACTATTGCAGATTCATTTTTTTCTTTATGAAAAATATTAGACAGAAGCTGCTCTATGATTTCTTGTCTGAAAAGAAAAGCATTGGCAACAGATGAAACCACTTCAGGATACATCTGTTAGCAAAAGAAACTACCAACTGCCTACATAAAAAAAGGGAGACGGGAATACAGGAGACTCTTTTCTGGCAGAAACATACACTTCAATTAACTTAAAACAACTAACAGAACAAAGCTGAAGTCTCCCACATTTAGTCTGCACAATATCAAGCTGACCTCCACATATAAGATACCATTCAACTGGGCAGCACAGGAAATAATTTAATGAGACAAATCCTCTCCCACATTCCCCACTAGAAAATCCTCCAGGAGTGCTCTGCTTATTTGCCAAGTTATTTTTCATTACACAAACAAAAGATGGTCAGTCAAGAAAATTCACCTGAAAAGAGCTTGCCATTTCTACAGGTTTTCAAGGTCAAAAGTTAAAAACTAGTTTCTTACGAAGTGAGAATAAAATCAAAAAATTCAAACCAACTTACTTCTCTAAACTTGCAAGCAGTGGATCTGGTTCTGAACTGTTCTGTACTTGTAGCATCTGGTCTCTGCTTAGACGAATAATTTCACAGAGTGACTGTGATGCATTTGAATGCCTCTGAAACAGAAAAATGGCACTTTTCACTACAAGAATAACAACGTGCTGATCTCTAATTCTTCAGTTAGAAAAGGTGAAAGCTTCAACGTGGACAAGAGCTCTCCTACCCAAAAAACATTCAGGTAGCAGCTTTATGCCATAACTAACCCTTAAAAAAAAAAACAAAAAACAACCTCGAAGCATGAGGCAAGAATCTATTTCCAATATTAAGGTGGCAAAACATGAGAGCTGAATCTTCCAATAACTCCAAGTATGCCTTATCTTCAATATGGATCTCAAAAAGGGGGCAGGCAGGTGAACAAAACCACATGACCTTCCTCAAATAACCACACTTAATACCGAAATCAGCTTACTGAAAAAAGTAAAAAAAAGTTCTAACACCATGTTGTACAGCTGAACAGACAGACCCAGGAGACTGCCAGTGATGCCTTAAGTTTTAGCTTTTCTGTTTTTCAGATCCTGTACCGCATTAGTGTGTAACTCTGAACTTCACATAAAATGTTAGTAAGCTCTCTTCACAGTTTGGTCAGACAAAACAATCCTTCCAGGCCTGAGAACCAAAGTCACCATCACAGCCTCAGGCACAAAAAGTATAAACAAAAGTGAACTGGGGGTAGAAGCAAACCAGGGCAATGTGACTTCATCACCTGAAGCTATAATTGACAATTAACCTCAGATACGTGAATAGACCAAACTTATATCTGTCTGAGAAAACTCATGACCACCTTCCATCTCGGGTGTAGCCTCTGTGAGGCTCCTGCACTGCCCACAGTATATCTGTTCAAGGCCTTTAATAAACATCCACTTTATTCTCTAACTCTGTCTAGCCTCTGTTCTAGGTAGCCAGTCCAAGGCATCATCAGACCCACGCTTACATCTTCATCTTGAGATGGGTGTACGATTTCCACAAGCCGCTGGATAATTCTCTCCTCATTCAGCCACTGTAAAAATGTTGGTGGATGTTAGTAAGAATTTTTCCCAAGTAAATGAATCAAATGAACTCAAAAAAATTGAAAGTAGCCTTTAGACAACTGCCACAAGGCATTATGTCAATACTTCTAAATAAGGATTAACAGTACTTCAGCAAAAAATAAGAAAAAGTAAAAGCAGCATTTTTGAGCCACAGTAAAAAAGAAAATCTTAGGTTAATTTCAACAAACTTTGATGCCAAAAGTGTGTTTGGTAAGGTCCAAAACAATTTTAAAATTGCATCTGTCAGGTATAAGTTAGACATTAAAGACCACAAAATAGACCAGCCACTCAGGTTCTAAGCTGTCCCCAGCAGCACTGGGGTTTACTGGAAAAGTATTGGCAGCTCAGAAAAAAAAAAAAACCAAAAACAAAAACTAGGAAACAAACCAACAAATCCACAAAAACCCACCAACAAACAAAACCCCCCACACCTATTTTCAGTATATTCAAGAAATAAACTTAAAAAAGCCAGCTTTGAGTTCACACATGTCAGACAAAAGTTCTGTGACATTTTACTTACATTTAGCACTTCTTGCCGGGGCTGTGGAGGTTCTATGCAAGTCAGTAGCCTGAGCAACAAGTCCATGATAGCAGAGGTCCCTATGTGCTTAATAATGAGGTCTACAAAATCATGCTTTCTCTTTAAAAAATCCACAATCTGGAAATGAAAAAGTAAGCTTATATTTTCTTTATGTATTTTACATGATAAATTACACTAATCACTTTTAATTTCACTCTCCTACCAAACTGACAAAATAGATGAGAACTTCTTAAAAACTTCTGCCACTTAAAGCCTGCAGTACAAGATGAGATAAAATAAAAACCAGGCAGAGAAGAGCAAAAGTGGCACAGGGCAGATCCATACTACAAGCAGTGTGTCCTGGGTCTCCTCTCAAACCCAACTTGCCGACCATAACCTACTTATAATCCAACGCAGAGTCAGGTTTGCTTTTTGATATGAATCAGTCTCATCTCTACTTAGTGGGCAAAGCTCAACACAGCATATCTCTTAATACAAACAGTATCTCAGGTTTGAGAGTCAAGTCATTGCAGCTATTTGCAGTATTGGACCATATGCACTGAGTATAAGAACATTTCTGAGCAAGGACTCCAAATGTTTTTCTCCTCTTTCTAAATAATTCTTCACACCAAGTAAGAATCACTATCACTGATTCAAGTAATTTACATTTGCTTTTAACAGCAATAAATGCAAATGTGATCATATAAAACACTGAGCTAAGCTAAGCCAAAAGGTAGGCACTCACACACTGATTGCATAAATAGCTCAGGCAAATCTGAATCAAATACATCCTACTCATGCAAGTGTCTCTTTTAATTGTGTGCATAATGAAAAGGCATCCTCAGCTAGGATGGAACCTGAATGCTCTCTTTTGACTTAGCTGCTATCCCCCAATCATGTAGTCTTAAAGCAGAATTGCTGAGTTCTACAGCTTTATCTGAGCACTTGTTAAATGGGTAAGTTTGCAAATAGTTACCTGTTCTGGTTTTCTGCTGATAAGAATACTTAACACCTTGCTGAAGAAACTGGCCAGTAGAGGGTTTAGAGGAGATTCATTTAAGAGAAAGCTGTACAGTTTCAGGAGTAAGGATTCTTCTTCTCCCAACCTATCATTGATCTGTGAGACATCTGATGTAAGCAGCTCACATGATATGTTTGGGTATCTGGGGGAAAAGAAAAAATTATCCATCACTCATGCTTCGGAGTTCTCCTACTTCCAGCTCTGAATTCAGAACCTGGTAATGCATCTAGCTAAATTTTCAAGCAGGGTTGGTGTACACTGAAGTAGCAAACTAACACAAAGTAATAAAACCACACATTCAGCCTGTAAGCTCTGTTTTCATTTAAGAAGGGCACTACAGTCTTCAGTAACAACAGAACACCAGTAGGGAAGCTGAGAAAGAGCAAGCTTTCATGTCAAGACCTATTGTTAAATCCATCTCTTCAAGTACTGACTTCTCATTTGCTTCAATTTCCCATCTACTAGAAACATTTACAGGAGGCTTGCTTTACCAGAAATGGAAAAGTTCTGCAACTAAGAGTGTAGCTTATTTCACATTATTTTAACACATCATTTTAAGAAAAAAAAGCAGCTTTCTGTACAGACAACACTAAAATAGGCCAAAAACAGTAGAAGAGCTGCTTTTCTACAAACTGTTAAATGGATTTTGAGTTTGAACCTTCTCAGCAAGCCAATAGTCATGGCCACACTCTGGAAAAGAAAACCCTTTCACTTAGACACAGGATTTTAACCCTAAGGACCACAAAGGAGTACCACAAATCTTCTAAAAGGCATCTTCAAAACATCTTACAAGTCAACAAGACAAAGCTAATCATTCATTTATACTACCCAAAATGGGTTTCTCATTCAACATTTTTCTTAATGACAACTACAAGAATCTTAATGTGAGTTCTGGTTGGACCTTTTTCGTCAACTCCTTTAGACATGAACTGAGTTTGGAAGCATTTGTGGATAAGAAGCTTCCATTTGAAAACTATGCATATATTAGAATGATTTACTTAAAAGTTCCACACAGCCTCTTGAAAACATACTTAATCTAAAACACACCAATATTGTACTATACACCAGCACAAAGGGATTCACACTAGCAAATTAACTAGATTTTAGTCCTCTTTCCACCTTCCAAATCTCCCCCAGCCCCAGAAGTTTTCCTACTTATATCGAATTTTTTCATCCATGTCTTGAGATGGCTCTTCAATAATAAATGAAACTAAATCTTCCAAACATTCTGACTTCAGCAGAAACTCTATAAGTTTGCGATTCTGAGCCTTGCACTCCTGTAGAACATCCTCTTCATCCATCAATTCCTTCAGTGTTACATCTTCTCTCTCTAGAAGTGTATCTATGTGCGATGATGAATGGAGATCAAATTTCCAAAACATGCTGGTCTGTGTAAGAAGAAATGCAGTATATTAGCAGTAGCCATTATTCTAACATCCAAAGGTAAGAGTTAGGCAGGGTTTTACTTACATGAAAGGAACATGCTGATTTGCATTAAAGAAAAAGGTATGAAATTTGCTTTTCCCATTCCTTGTTTTTAATCTATGCATTGAGTCAGAGATTTACGATTTGCTCAGCAATTAATCAAGCTGGGCGAAGATGAAATGGACAGAGAATAACTGCACCAAAATACCACCCCCACCATTGAAGAAAACATCTATAAAGGTAGAGGAAATAAAAGAATTTTAGCTTGCAGGAAGCACACTTCAGAGTGCAGGAGCTAATTTCAACACTACACAAACTGTCCCTACCTCCACAAACTTGACAGAGGAGGAATATCAAAGGCCAAGTTTGTGTTACACAAACATGTCAAGGGCATTGGCCCCAACCACTGAAACACTCTAAGAGGCTGTAACAGGTCTGTAAGAATGAACAATTTCACTGCTTCCTATAAAATGTTTTGGCACCTCTATATTAATTCCGTTTCTCCAAGACACCTTTTGAACAGTTGCTACTGAGACAACTGTGCTATCAGAAAAGAATATTTTAGTCTACAATATATCCAATAAACTCTTGCTTTCACCTCTTGTTAAGCTCCATACAAACACTCCATTTCCCTCGAGCCCTGAAAACGGGGCTTTTACATGACATTTGACCTCTGACATGGAATTAACTGGGCTTACATGAATGCAGATTTTAAGGGGACTGTAAAGAGATACTAGAGACACTAGAACACAGTAAGAAAAACTTTCCTTTCCTCACAATTGAAAGCAGCAGTTTTGAGTAGCACTCAAAGAAAGAAACACTCCTTTTGCTCCTTTAGTATTTTCCAAATGTGAAAGATTAATTCAATGTATTAGTTACTGTTGTGCATTAGCAATATCAGCAGTGAGGACATGTAGTTAAGGCAGGGAATTTCAGTGAATACTATTATTTTAGCAAGGACACTTCTGTAAACTGTAGGCTATATACAGGAGCAAGCTTAAAGGCAATAATCCAACTATGCTGTTGTCATACACTCAAAACACCCCATAAAATTAGAACAGAAATATCCAATTCTTTTGCAACTAAGAAGCAGCATTTAAGCACTTATTTCCAAGTTAAAATTGATTCAGCATGCACAATACAGCTACTTAGAACAGCTTTGTGTCGAATTTAGTACTTGAGTAGCTTGGAAACAGAAACAACCTCGAGGATCTAGCAAAACCTTTGTGTGCACAATCTTTTGACTAGCAAGACTTTCAGTATTCAGCCCAAATATTTTAAAGCTTGGTATATTCACTATGGAGACATTTTAATGGCTTTGAGGGTTTTAATTGTTGCTTTAACCACTACATACTGATCACCTTACTCTGCTTAACCTTTTCTCTTAAGTTATAGCATTCATAACTGGCCCAAAATTACACAGCTTTCTGTTTATAAAGACATGGGGTTCAAACAAAATCAATCAAGCAATGTACAGATTTATTTGACTGCCATATTGGTACTAATCTAACATCCTATGCAAGTATTAAATGATTAGAAAGCAGAAAAAACTTTGTACTAGAAGCATTAGTAAACTTTCAAGCAGGGTTTAACACACCTGCTCTTACAAATTAGCTTAAATCAACTTACACAGTTATGAAAAACACTAGCTTGTGGGTAATGCAAGCTACACAGACACTTATTGCAAGGAAGTGGAGTCAGTGCATTATTAAAGCCAGGGGATACTTTTTGATTGGGATTTTTAAACCTCTAGAAAGTAGATCAAATCCCTCCCCTTGGCCCAATCAGTGAAAGTACCATCCTCATAACTAACTACTATCAATGCTAATTCCAGATGTAAATACCTCTGTAGTGATTAATGCTCATTTCAGTAGCTTCAATGTATTTCTCAGACAGTTATTTCAAGAGAAATTCAGCAATGGAAAAGAGCAATGACAAAAAAAGAGGCATACTACTGCAAACATGTTACTGCGTTATTTCACAAACTGTCTCCCAGGCAAGCTCTTTTAGGGGCTGCTCCCTCAACATGTCAGGTGCCGGCCACAGATTATTCCATCACTTCTCAACAGGAGCCCAGGTCCTTTGAAATAAGGAAAAATAAACAACATAAACTGTGCCAAAAGGAAAGTCCAGGAACCCTGAAGAGAAGAGAATTTTCTTAGGCATTATTACCGACAGTAATCTGAAATCAGCCCAGCATAGTTTTGATTGGAAGTTTTAAAATCAAAACATGTTACTGCTATTTTTCTCAGTGCCTACTGTTTTACCCTCCCTCCCAAAATCTACTAATTCTGAAATTCTGATCTTTTTCAAATTTCAGTCCCATTAACAGAGTCGGCATTAGGCTTTCTGCCTAAACTCACAAGTGTGCTCCTTCCAAAACTTCACTATCTGCAAATTTACAAAAAACTCGATGGCTCAAAGGTATTGCTCCCAATGTGACTTCATTTTCAGTCAGAGCAGAAAAAGACACTTGGACTCAATGCAAGATACAAAATACTTCCAAATACAAGACATGCCCAAGATTAGAAACTACAAGAAGCAAAATAATCCAAGACGATGTTAAAAACTCTCAGATATGGAAAGACAAAATGTGTTAGAGATGGTAAAGATGCTGCATGTATTTGACTGTCTTTTATAATATGCTAGTTTTCTATAATCTCTGCAAGTTCCCAGTAAGCAAGACTGACATCCAGTTCATTAAACAGTACTTAGGAAAGTTTACATCAACTTGCTGATACACAACTTATGCCAATTCAAGATCCTGAGTAACATCTAATATCCAGAAAAACACTGCTTTGTTTTTTCTTAATTAATATTGTTAACAGATTCTTCTCTGAATGAATGCTAAATAGCATTCCATGTAATAAACACTTGACTTAAATCTGAAAAGAAAAAAGCAGTTCAACAAAGCAAAGAAAGCCTGCTTTCAACTGCTGGCATACAGGTAACTGAAATTCTCACTTTTATTATATGCCAAATGGAAGAAATAAAGCTTAGAAACAATTTCTTCACACCAAGAAGGAAAATTAAATCTTCTGTCTGTTACAGGGAAAGAAAAACACACAAGTATTTTTAACAGGAACTGATCAGTGGTTCTGAGAGTCAAGTGCTTACATGGTATTTCGATCAAAAAAGTTGGCAACAGTTGTATCACAAAGTCTCTCTGTAGCTTCAAGTGATGGTAGCTGTCACACACCTTTCCTGAATAAACACATTCCTGTTTTCAAGCTACAAGATTAAGATGTGAATTCTACTCAGAAAAGTGTATGGTTTAATTTTGAACAATGTCTCCTACACTGAACCTTTTACAAAACAGATTAACAAGTCTTTAAGGCATCCAGAAGTCTTTTCAGTAAATAAGAAAAGTAAAGTAAGCTGTTCCTTTGAGCTGAACTTTTAAGCACCATGCTTTGGTTAACCAAACATGAGAAGGGTGTTTTATACTGAGTTCCTTCCAACTTGGTACCTCAGATTTCCACATAAAAGTTGAGTATTGGCAGCTCCAAGCAGACATGGGCATCTAGACCAGTGTAGAAAGAAAACCAGAAGGATTTCAGTAACCAGCTGAAGGCTCTTTACCTGACAGCTACATAGATGTCAAAGGCACAGACACAGAGCTTCAGGTAGGAGCTTCACAGATTTTACTGCAATGCCCAGTTTCATTTTTCAAGCAAGAGAAACTTTAAAGTGTATCAGTGTCAAGCTGAAGATTCTGTAGTATGTGAAATTCCGAGAAATGCCACATATAGAGTTGTAACAACCATTGCATTATAAAAAATCAAACTCAGAAGCTGTCACTTTTCTTTGTGCACTATTGTATTTTCTTACTATAGGGTTCAAGTACACAGATGGAAAAGAAAATCAGTTACTTTTGCAGCAACAAATATTTCCACCATTGAAACACATCTTAAGTGCTGTAGCCTACTTCAGCAAAACAGGATTTATAATTTCTGTGCATCAACTAGCAAAAGTCAACCTAGTTGCTGGATGCAAGGAGAGCAACCATCAAAGGAGTCCTTGATTTTAAGATGGTCTTGTACTTCTTAATGATAAAAGCATTTCCAATGCAAATCCCTTGCCTTCTAAAAACCAAGTAGGTAGGTAAGTTTAAGGAAGGACAAAGTAATGATGAAGATAATTTATTAAGCTTTTATCATGAAAAATTTTGGTAGATTATCTTCTAAGACCTTTAAACACATTAAGAGATACATTTCAAATGCCAAGCATGCCCTCCCACCAGCTTCACATAACCTCACCCAGTTACTATCTGGTATGTTTAGTTAGATTCCAGTTTGGGGCAGAGGGTCCCCTTTCTCCAACCAATGGACAGTAATAACACACTGCCCTAGCATTTATGAAGTGCTTATTTTGACACTGAAAGTGCACCATCTGTTCAAAACAAAACAAAGCTTGAATGCACGTCTGAAAAAAATTCAGAGCCAAAGGGAATTACCAGTGAATGAAAATGACAGAAGACACTAATTGCTACTTTTTAAACTGCCTGTTGTACTCAGCAGAGCATCACCCATTGTAAACTTGCTGTCTACAACTGCCTGTCCTAACCTACTTGGAATAAATTTCTTTTCAATCAGAGCAGTGAGGTTCACTGAGTACTATTAGCTAGAAAGATGTAAGTTGGTGTTCTAAATCCCTAGATTTAATTACAGTACTTTACAATTACACCCAGCATTCACAAAAAAAATAAAGGCAGTAATAAAGGAGAACTTTCATGGTACAGTTGCTACATTTCTTAAACAAAATGTAAGATCAATTTCACATAGAATACCAGTCTCAAGTGAACACAAAATAACATGTGTCAGAACAGCCTATTCACATCACAAACCTGAGACCTAGTGGAAAAGAAATTACTTATAATAAGCTAGTGAAGTTTCAAAGAAACTCTATGGAGAAAGGAATGAATACATGGTTTGAAATTAACAGGAATTAAATAGAACAGAAAACAGAAACACCTATACCTCAACAATTTAATACATACTTGTAATATCGTGCACATGCCTTCCTAGTCCATGAGCATAACAAACTAGAAGAGACTAAAAAGGAAACAAAACCAACCAACAATTCTTTCATGGAAGGCTGGCAGATCTTGTGCAGACTGGCTGCACCTTCCTCACAGCAGGATTTCTGGATGCTTCACCCTCTTCTCAAGCACTGCTGGGCACAGGGGGCTGCAGAGTGGGAGGATCTCTGACCCTCCTGCAAAACTGCTGCCACTGTCTCATGCAGGAGACCCCAGACACAGGATGAAGAGCAGGCTGAAGCTTAGGGACATGAGGGGAGGCAGAGGACAGTCCCTGTGCCCACGGAGCATCAGGAACAGGGGAGTGATCCCTGGAAAAGGACCCTCAGTCTACCTAAGCCTCCTTCTCCCACATGAGGGTATCTCTCAGGCCACAGCCTCCCCAGCTCCCTGGATGGCCACACTTGGCTACATATGCTGCTGCCACACTGGCCTCCTGCTGCCATGACAGGATTCCTTCCAGACACCATACTCACTCACAGCACATATGCTCCTCTGCTAACTACTGCTATACTTTCAGAGGATCACTACATCCTCTTGAGAGAAGTGCAGGAGATGCCTGTGTCAGTCTGTTCTTGACTGGGAGAAAAACATACCAGAAAACTGTATGAATTCAGACAGTGATCTCTTAACATGCTCTTTAACAAGGTGCCACCTCCTACTGAGGCAAGTTATTAAGCAGGGACTTTAATTCCCCTCTCAGACAAGAGAAGGAGGAGCCTGCTATTAGAGAACAGTTAAGAAGCAAAGTGAAATCACTTCTACCCTTATTTATCAACCTAGTCTCCCTTATTTATGAATCCCAGCTGCACTCCTATCTAGATGAGAACTATAAAAACACATTTGTGGATGAGTCAGCAGTGTACCCTTGTGGCCAGGAGAGACAATACTATCCTAGGGTGCATCAGGAAAAGTGTGGCCAGCAGGTGGAGGGAGGTGATCCTGCCCTGCTGTTCAGCCCTAGGGAGACCATATCTGGAGTGGAGTGCTATAACCAATCTAGGCTCCACGGGTCAAGCAAGAAAAGGAGCTACTGGAGAGGGCTCCAACAGAGGCCACAGAGATGGATTTGAGATCTGGACCATCACTTACGAGGAGAGACTGTGGGAGCTGGGCCTCTTTAGTCCAGAGAAGAAAAGACTGAGAGGGCATCTCATTCTTGCATACAAATATTTAAGCTGGCTGCCAAGACCATGGTGCTGGACTCCTTTCCATGGTGCCCAGCAACAGGACAAGGAGAAATGGCCATAAACAACAAGAAGTTCCACCTCAACAGGAGGAAGAACTTCTTTACACTGAGGGTGACAGAGCACTGGAACAGGCTGCCCAGGGAGGTCATGGAGTCTCCCTTTCTGGAGACAATCAAACCCCACCTGAGTATACTCCTGTGTCACCTGCTCTAGGTGAGCCAGCCTTGGCAGGGGAGTGAGCTAGATCATCTCCAGAGGATCCTTCCAACCCTGACTGCTCTGTCATCCTATGAGCTTTTACATAATACATCAAAAATATATGTATACATACACACACATCATGTGCATATACAGCTCTCCATGACTGAATGCCCAATAATCAATAGCTTTGACACGCTGAAGTATGTAAATAAATGCAAACTAGTTAAAGTTTACTCCAAGACACCAACCCCCCAAAATTCAAGAGGTCGTAACTGTTCAGAAGTACAAAAGTCAGGTGAAATCTACAGTCTGTAGTGAATTTACAAGAGCAATTTTATACCAAGCAACAGCTACATACTATCAATTCCTACATTATCTCAAACCACAGGTTACTAAGTGTTAATAAATAAAGATCTTAATTTCCTGCAATAACTACAAATTAAGACACTAATCTCTCCTGTCCAAGTAGAGAAGATGAATAATTTTCTAGTAATTCCACATCAACTGCCAGTTAACAAATTTAAAATATTCACTGGCTACAGAATTCAGTTAGATTTTTCCTATTCTGAATTCTTCCAATTCGCTTAAAAACAAAAATGAAGATAGCTTTGCACTAAGAAATGTACATGATTCCATAATATAAAATGCAAGTTCAACAGTGCACAGCTATCCAGAAGACACCTTTGCACTGAAACATTACGTTTAGTAACAAAAAATTCAATTGCAGAAGACAGTATTACTTCAATATAATAATCTATAAACATCACTCATACCTACTACACGTCAGTTCATGAACACATTTGCTTTGAAACTCTTTCAAAAAGGTTGGGCAGCAGATACACTTCCTGGCACAAAAGCAAAACACTGTAAGACAAACAGAACTCCCACAACAGTGTCTGGAACACCCCTGATTGTCACAGTAAACCAAAGCAGGGTGGAGAAAGAAGACAGTGCAAGATCAGGGTAGGTTAAAAGACCAAGTTAGAATCAGCCAGCTAAAAAGTAGTCAGAGAAAAGCTGCAAGCAAAGGGAAGGCATGGCCACAAAGCCTGAACTGAAGAAAGAACTGCAGCGGAGAAAGTGGTAAATGTGAACCTACAAAACCAGGTGACTTTAGCGGACATCAGGGACACAAGAAGCTTAAAATTTAAGTGGTTTCTGAATGCTTTAGGATAAGGCTTTATAGATGCAGAAGCTAAATCTACTGCTGTAGGTGAAGTTTAATAGTTTCTTACCTGTTAAACACAAAAGTGTTTAAAAAATTAAAAAATCAGAACGTTTTGTATTCTCTCAGGCTTCTTGCCCATTACAGGGTATCCTGGCAACAGCAAAAAAATCTTTCAATCTACAGTACTAGCAGATTAGCAGGACTGAATTAGCATTGAATTAGATGAAGCAGATTTCTTCCTACAACGACAAAAAAAAAATTGTATAATTTAATATTGTTAATAGGTTCTAGTCAATATCTCGACAACTGCATGAACACTAAGGACTGTTTGGCAACAAATACAACACGTGAACAGAGGAAGGAAACAACTTGCTAGGAAAAAAAGTGTCAGTTCAGTGGAGCATACACTGAAAATAAAATGAAAAGCAGCATGTCATCTGAAATACTTATTTATTTTTAAACCCATTTTAACATTTCCCTCCATTTTTGGGAGTCAAAGGAAGAAACTTCTTCATCTCACTGAAATGAAACTGCCTTTATAATCTGCATTTCACCAAAATCTAACATAAATTCAGACTTTTAAGAAAGAACTATTAGCAGTTTCCCATAAAGTAGCATCTTCAGATCTGGAAGATCTGAAATACCCATTACTAGAGCTTTCTGCAGTAGTTTTCTTCCTATCTTCATAACTATTCCCTTATATTAATGTCATTTATTCACAAACCTGCACAGGAATAAACTGAGAAGCATTAAGAATGCCTGTTATGTTGGCACAAGTCTATAAAGAATTCAGCCACTTTCAATCTGAAAATAGGCCAACTCCAAAAAAAACCAACACAGACAACATCCAGGCTTCCAAAGTAACAAGCTGAATTAAGATAGTATTCAGTCACCATTATGAACATCTCTACTTTTGATAGTTTAATGTTACTTTGCTTTACATTGGAAGAATTAAAGAACTCTATTAGGTATCCTTAACTGGCTTCAGACTGACACTTACCTGTCTGTGCTTTAGTCAACACTAAACAGGCAAGAAAAAGCATCCTATGAAATGATTTTTCTTTCCAATTAGCTGTTTGTAGTAGTTGCAGGAAGAATTTCTACAACAAAAATTCCCTTTCCAGCACTTTGAGGGGCTTTTTGATTTTGATTTTTAACACAGGTTTCAAGTAACACAATACTTTGGTTTCTTTTGGGAACATGGGTAATATTGTTTATGGAAAATAAAGTACTAGCAACTAAGAAGGGTAACAAAATTATTAACTCAGGTCAGTGACTACCCAGTATTTGGCTGAGAACCTCTGCTATCAGTTTGTCACAAGTACATCTTCAGCTAAAAAACCCAAACTATTCACCTCAAAAGCATTTCAAGTATTCTGCTGGAGAGAAGAATGATTCTACACCTTCCACATTAAAGATAAGGAGCTGTGTCTTCAAATTGGTTGTTGATCTTTGCAGGTGATGGTCTCTGACAACCTAAAGACCATAGATTTAAAGAATAACTTGGGTTGGAAAGGACCTTAAAGATAATTTCTCAGGTTATTCTAGTAACCAACACACACATGAACTGAAGCTCAGTGTAACACACTGACCATAGTTCTCCTAAAGGTTTTTTAAATGCGTTTTTTCACCCGCAGACCCTCAGGTCTCCATGCCTGACGTGCCAATCCCCTGTGAGTCAAGTGATGAACTAGAGCAGAAAAAGTAAACAAATTTTCTGGACTCAGTTCACTTCACTGAAGTTTTCTAGGTTATTGTTTCTGCATTTTAAAACTATACCTATGTTCCAAAGCAGAGCTCCAAAAAGGGAGAGAACATCACTTCTTCAGTTATGTCATGTGGAAACAAAGTAAGAAGCCTGCTTAGCTTAATGCACTTTCAGAAGAGTTCACACATTCTTAACATGCACAGATTTCAATTGCTAGTAGAACTATCCAAATGAAAACCACTATTATTACTCCCCTTACAAGCATGTCTTATTTCTCTACTCTTCTTCAAACTCTTTCTATTTGAAGACTTCAGTGTCCAAATACATGGTCTAGCACTACAACAGTTGGCTTCTGAATTCAATACAGTGGGATTGCATAGTAAATTAGAGACACCAGTGTAATCAAAATTAGCAAGATACTTGGAGTGCATGTACTATAACATACCCTGTGAATGGTGTGCCACCAGAGCCCTGCTTTGGTCAATCAGGACTTTTTCAGTCCACCTCAGAATCTGCAGGAGTAGAGAGCTTGGTCTAAAGACTGACTTACACCTAGTGGTACATATGGTTTATTAACTCACACTGTTCCTCTCTACAGCACAGACTAGGTATTGCATTATGAAAAAAGGGACAAACCCCCACCCCCAAAAACCCACCAGGGTTCTTTCCATAAAATAATGTAAAAAGAGAATCACCTGGCTGGATGAGGTTCAAGTCCATTTAAATGTGACTTTCCTACATCCAGGGACAGCTTACATTCAGCAATAGTTCAGCCAAGTTAATACAGTCCTGTCATGAAATATCAAATGATGGAAGGTCAAAACTTTAGAGCTGAAGGTAACATGCAAAGGCAGGATGGAAGTATTGCCATGTGTACAGATGGATTACATTCAAACAGAACTATGAAGACTCATCACAGCCAGGACCACACCCATGTTCATGTTTCTCTGATATATCCAGAAAATAAAGCAAGACACAACTACCCAGGCTATGATCTATCTTCACACGAAATGGAATAGCATGGCAAGGTCTGTTTTAAGTATTACCTAACAAACTTTATTCACACATTTTTAGATAAGAGAATCACTGTATGACCAGCTGCCATAAAGAGGACTAAACTAATTATATTAATGCTGCATGAACTGGGCTATGTCTGTTTCTGAAACCATTCCCATGCATTTCTATTGGCCCAAACACTGAAACCAAACAAGTGTCTCTATAGAAACCAATGCAACATTTGTGCATCCTGGTAAAAAAGTGCAAGAACTGCAAGCTCCTGAATAGTGCTGCTCTTACAGTATTTCACTGCATGGATTAACTTATATAACTTCATATATCTGAAATAAAGTTGTTACATAAGCTTGACAAAACCACTAATTGAACACCAGCATCTCCTCTGGAATGTAAGGGTCTGGACTACAATCAATAAAGGGAAGCACAGGGCATGGGATGGTTTAGTTCTATCATCTCTCTGGCCCAGAACAAGCCTGAGAATCTTTATGCAACACACATGAAAGACAGCTGAAGCACAAAATAGCAGAATCTTTTCCCTTCTTCCACTGACTTACTGGCCCAGAAAAATCCCCCAGTGGAATTACAGTCTAGCAATACAAAACTGTTTAATGTAACATCATGCAGAGCACTGTGAAATCGTAATTTAAGACTCAGCATTGTTCCCTACCACACCTCTCCAAATGTCAAGTGAGAAAGATCAAAGTAATGCATACTCCTTAGAACACTCGTGTTACCACACAATCTGGAACATCTCTTCCCAAAAACTTTTAAGTAACCCCTTGGACAGATGGTTCTCAAAGAAACTTGACCTGAAAGTGTTTTCTACAACCATCAATTTGGTAGTGGTGAGAGCTGAAGGGCCAAGACATTGCTGCATCTGAACTAGTCCAGAATTCTCATTTGTGAACTAATTAAGTTCATAGAAAAGTCTTCATGATAACCAAGGCAATTTTTCAACACAAACAATCATCTCACTTAGGTCACACTGAAACTTTGAATGCTTTGGCTATCAGTTTCCAACACCTTGTTTACAGGATACATTTGTATGCTGCAATGTCAGCATCCACACTCAGAATGAGGATAAGGACTGAAATTCCTCATGGTGTCTCACAGGAGTGCTTTAGGATGCTAAATTAGCTTATGCAAAGCAGTTTTGTTCTACCCCTTGCTGTGCAGTCACCCTCTGTTGGCTCCCCAACACTGATGAAACTTCTGCCAAGACATTTCCAAACGAAAAGCCTACTCCAAAAGTGGCAAATGCAAGAGGAAGAAGGGAAAAGAGCTTTTCTGCCATGCCCATGAGATGGAACAGCTCAAAGGGTCCATCAATCACTGGGGCCAGTGCAGCCAAGGAAGAGGGACAGTGCACCATTAGGGGCAGTGAACTCAAGGTCTGACTGTTCCATCTTTGCCCTAAATTGTATCACCTCAAGCCTGCTTAGGATTACAGAGTAAAAGCTCTCCTGAATCCAATAAAGAAGATGGGTGATGTTGAATTTGGACAATTCAGCATCAGTTCTACTGTTGTCTCAACCAGCTGATAATTTGCAAGTGTAAATGAGTCCTGAGTTCCTGTACTACTACTCTGGAAATGCAAAAAACCCAGTAACACTGACTCACTGCTTTAGCAGTAAACTTAATTTTTTTGTTTGAACATTTTAGAAACAACTACTGTAACTTAAAAACACGGCCTTAAGTTGAAAGGCATGAATTTCACCAGGGGTTTCTTTTATAAGCATGTGTTTTATTCTGTTCACTGTATTAGTTCAAAGACAGCATGGATTAGGAGTTTTTTTCTTCAAGCTCACCCTCCTATTCCCCTTATGGATTAGGCCTTGAAAATCAGACATAAATCAAATTTTGCGGCACATGAAAAATACATGAAGGTAAAAGAAAGCTACTTCAGCAACTTCTAACCAGGACACCAGTGTTCTTTCTGTGTAGACAGTGCATCAGTGCATTCATGTCTATTATCTGCTTTTTTTTTTTTTTTTTCACACAGAATCCCAGTCTTCTTAAAAAGAATACTTGAAGACCATGTGCAGTTCAGCAATGGAAGTCAGCAGCTTCTAGGAGCACATCAGGGTTTTGTCTCCTGAAGCTCCAGTCAGCTACAGCTGCTGCCAGAACTGAAGTGGACTCTTGCATGAAGATTGCAACTTCAAAATTAAATCCAAAGCAATTTCTAACTTCTCACCTAACTCTTCACTTTCATTAAAGGTTTCTGGGACCTGTTGTTCAGGTAACCTGAATTTCCATTGTAAGTTACATGAACTGCACTAGTTAAAGGCTCTGGGCAAGAGTATCTTCCTAGCTTTCCTCATACAAAGCCATTAAAACAAATTTTGACAGCTGCAAGTTCTCAAGGTCTTTTAATTAGGGTATCAAGAAATGTTACCATATCCTAAAAAAAAAATGGCAGAACTATTCAACCCACCCTACATGCATACAGAAGCTAAATATTCCCTTAATGACAGTATCATAAACATGTTTTGCTTTTCAAAATGAAAGTTAGAATCCCTAACATTCTTTAAAGAGTGTTCAAATCTAACATCACGAAAAGAAAAGTTGAAGCTATTTCTTCTTTTAATCTTTAATTTAAGCAAGTTCAAACATCTTTTATTTTGATTTGCTCCTGGGCAAAGACTACTAAAATGACAAGAGCTTAAGCCCTATCTAGGCTTTTTTCTACAATAGTAGCATTTTCAAGTTTAACAATACAATCCCTACGACAAAAGTAGAAAAGTTCTTCCAATGCCAAGCAAGAGAAATAAAACACAGAAGCAGCACCTACATACAAGACAAGTGATGCTACTTTAGCATATTCACTTCTCTAGATTTTCATATCTGCATTTAACAAAATGCTTTAGTGCCACCTGCAATCTTCCCCAGCCTAGTGCAACTCTCACAGCTTTATTTGAGCCTTTAATGAAATAAGAACACCACTTTCCTCCACAGAAATTACTCTATATATTCAGGAAAAACAGTTTCCCCACCCCTGCAGATATCCTGAGGAGAAAGGTAAGTACTCAGAAAAGAAAAATATTTTAATGCATATGGAATGTCAATTAAGTACTTGATGCCAAACAGTCAGGTTAATTTATCACTCAAAGACTAAGAGACCTAAATAGTGACTCCATATCCTCCTTCTGTAATACACAGTGCTACAAAGACAACTGTCTAATGTTACTTAAACAACGAGCATTAAAAACACATGACCAGCTTGACTTTTCTGAGACTCATCTTAGAAAACTAAGAAAATAATGCTCTAAATGGGAAGATTTCACCAATTCTCACCTACATAAGTTTAATTAATTACCATCATTTTTATTTAGGTACATGCAAAAATATGTTCCTGAAAAGAAATTAGAAACCCAGCAAAATCATGAAAGTTCAGTGCAAGAAGCCTTCACAGTGAAGTCTGAAGTGGCTATTAAGCTAATGCTATCTTTCTTTCCCATTCCCCAGTCCCACAGGCAATTTATATTTTGGGGACTCCAGTAATGTAAGCTTTGCCACAGTCTGCTTTTACAAACCACATGTCACAAAGGGCAATCGCACAACATTTTTTAAGGCACAGGTGCTCCTGATGTCTCAAGTGAACAGAAGTAATGCCTGCACCATGGAACTCTTCTATTTTGCTGGACAATAGTATAAAAACCAAGACTGCCTAACAGAACAAGACACCTTCTTCCAAATGCAATACTCACCCTAGTTTAATGAAAAAAAAGCTGAAGTTCCATTAAAAAAATGCTAAACCAACTATTTTCTCTGTGACCTTCAAAACAATCTTTTTAAAATTCTACTTCAATGCTTCTCTCTGGAGTATCAGAGAAGCAGGTTTGTTTGAGAGCCTTTCAGAACTCTACTGCAGTTGCAAGTGGCAACTATGGGGCAAGTCTGTCTCAAAGATTTAGTTCAGTTCTTAATAACACTGTTTCCAAAGGGTGATTAGTCTAAATTTTTACACGGAAGTGATCATCAACTGTGCAATACCATAAAGACACTAGTATGTACTTGCAAAGAGTTTAAAAAACCCATTCAAGCAATATGCCACAGTTAAGGGACACAGTGTCCTTCTGAAATGACTCTTCCTTCAACTGGCTCTCTTCTCTTTCATTTGCTTTGTGCCCTTTCAAGAGAGGGCTACCACAAAGTAATTCACCACAGTACTTTCAGCATCCATTCCTTCCTACAAGTTCTTTCTCTTAACTACCAAACTTTCTGCCAACTGTTTTCTCCTGCTGCAAGAGCCTCAACCAAGTGTTACTTTACTAACTAGGAATTACTGAACACACACTGTTAAAACTAATCCCAATGCAAGGCAGAAAACAGCACTGATAGGTTATAGTTACACAAAACTCAGTGATACTTCTGTGCCCTACGCCTACTCAAGGGATTTAAAGCATAAAGTTTCAAAGAAGCCAAGCATTTTAAAATGCAAGCTCAGGATTCAAAATGGTATTTATTACAGCATTACAGGACAGAGCCCTAAAGAAAAATACCCTGCTGAGCCAAAGACTTGGAAATCAATTTAATTCCAGTAACATTTAGGGTTCCACACAAACTTTTGTCAAAATAAGTCTTATTATCATTCCAAAAAGTAAAAAATTACTGCTATGCCAAGTGGCACAGAAATTAACTTAGTTTGAAATGCCTTGAAATCTATAACAAAACTTCTTTGGTGGTTTCACTCAATGTTCAATACCTACAATAATTTTAAAAAAATACACATTTGGATAACCTATAATCCCTTCTTCTTATGAGGATAAGATCAGTACCATACTACAAATTTTTATTTTCCCTATAAATAATTTCATTCCTGGCTGCATGGGGCTACAATTTCAACCTGGGAGGGAAAAAATCCCAACCTCACTGCATTCTAACCTCCAGCCTTATGGCTAAGATTGCAAGTTAAACTTAGAAATCCCAAGTCCAGAAGAGGGGAAGACTGAACCAGTGCATTTCAAAGTAAAAAAATCTCATACAAGTATTAACATCATTGCTTTCCCTTATGCCCTAAAAGGCATCCAGTTTCCCATAGTGAAAAATATCTGCAGGTGTTTCCTGTAACAAATAAATATATAAATAAGTAAATACATAAACCCCATGGGGTTTTTCAGACTTTGAATTTTTTTTCCACAGATACCCTCATACATAAAAGATTCAGAATTATTCTTGTCTGCCTTCAATATTCTATCTCTCCAATTCCAATCCGGGCAACTCAATTCCCTAGTCAATAACCAAGGCATTAGAGATTAATTTATGCTTATAACTTGCATTTTTGCAAATTATAAATTTGCATTTTTGAAGCAGAGCATCCAAGCCAAGTGTAGCTGGTACTCAGTTCCACTATGTTAAAGTTCTTTGGTTTTTGTTCTCAAAACAAGTCACATTTAAGTACAGCAGGAGGGCACACTGGACAAGGCAGACACAGGAAAAAAAAAAAACATGCCAATCTATGACTGAAGTCACATTAAGATAACTGCACCTGGCACAACTACTGAGTAATTAAAGCAATCAAGCATTAATGGGTCAAGAAGTTGTAAGTTCAGTCTTCAACCACACATCACTCGTATCAGAAAAATGTATAAAGTTTTATATTGTGACTCTAAAACTAGAGATCCTTAACCCCTTACAGTACAGGCAAGCAGCCTGAAAAGACACAGTTTTTTATGTTGATCATTAAGAAATGCAGATCTCTCATTAATGTTACCTTTACCCTCTCTTTTATCAAACAAATTTCACTAAATACAGCGTTCAGTGAATGAGTTTTTGCTATTTAGATGTGGATTAAAGCTGTAAAAAAGAGCCCATCATCAGCATCAAGTACACACTGAGAAGGATCCTTTGATGAATGTTTGCTCGTGACAGCCAAAAGGAAGAACTGATACTTCACAGCCAGATCACTGTACCTTCTACAGCTGTCCCTCACAGAGGTGGAAAGACACCTACATGTGACTAACCCCTCAGAGCTGCCACAAGCAGTGACAAACGCCTCCTTTGTGACAGCCAGAAAAACAGAGAAAGATAAACATGGCAGACAGCAAGAAACCCTCCTGCTGTTGCAACTTCCAGGCCCACTTCCACCTAGACTGCCCAACACTGACACGAAATGGACGTTGAGTTCCTACAGAAAGGAGATGCTTACATCAGTAGGAAACCCCCTTACCTAAAGGTGGGTCTGATCCTGCCAACACCACAGCTTTGTTTTAGCTGTCTCTAAACTTTCCATCCTTTTCCATGAAGTGACAACAGCTGAAGTTGCCAAATGTAACATACTACCTTTTATTTTCTAGAAGACTTCACTTTCAGTTACATGGGCATCCAGCAAGTCTGTCAAGACAGTAGCAGAAGAAATAACATGAATGCAAATTCTGCAGTTCAAACCAGACCTAAAGTTTACAGCTGAACTCTTAAGACTGGGAACTGGCCAAAGCAGTAAGTACATGGTAAGCAAGAACAGAACATGGAGAGCATTACTTCTGCAAAACACAGAAAGAATGAGTTTTTTCACCAATACCTCACCTATGATTTTTGCCTTAATGAAACTTAAGAGTAATTGAAAAAAAAAAACCACACACACACAAAAAACACCCTACATACAAACCCCCTTTTTTCCCCCCTGCACTAATTATACCGAAACGCAAGACTTGGTTTCCACTACACTCACAAAAAAAGCAAATAACATTGTATTTTCACCATTTCTATGACAATCACTATGTGTATAAGCTCTCTGCTACAAAGATGCAGAAATCCACCCCGCAGAGGCAGCAGCTCACACTCCTTTCACAATGCAAACAGCACGGAAATAATATCAACCTGTAGCAAGGCAAGCCTCAAGAGTATCTGCTACTCCCTTGTTTTCTGCTCTAACAAAGGCTCAAACCAGTTACAATGCAATGGAAAATGTAATCACACCTGCACCAGCATTGCCTACAGCCACTGCATAAAGCAATACTCCAAGCTTTTAATCTATCAATTAGGTTACTCCCACAAGAGAGAAATGTGCAACATACAACTGAGGATTAGAGTCTTCAGCTTTGCTCTTCTAAAGGAACATCATGTACATTTACAGCACAGTTTAGGAAATAATGGGATTCACTTCAAAAACCCACAGCAGAAGTTAAATTTGTACAACAAAATTTTATTTTATATACTGGTATCCAGTTAGGAATCCTGCCAATGGTCACTCGAGAAGGGAACTCACCCACTGTGTAGCAGGGGTGGGAGGCCTGGGATTCACTTCTGAAATTAACAACCAGAATGCTTTTAGTACTGAAATAGCTATTCTGGAACATATTGAATTAACTCAGAAATTACTTTTTACTAAAATATTTGAAGTTTTCATCCTCCATCCCAACTGTGCTTCGCTGGAAATCACATGGCCATTTGACAAGCCCCCAGGACAGGCCTGGGCATCCTCAAAAGGCTTTAGAGATTTCTTCATGTTTAAAAGCATCTTTTGGTACAGGTGACAAGAGATGGCCTACAGTGTTCCTGTGCTCATTTTCAGGAAGGCCCAGTGGAGAGAGGACAGAGACCACCAGGCCATGTACTCCACCTCCTTACAGATGCACAATTTAAAAAGCAAAGTGTTTGGAACCATCCCAATCAAAATGAAATTGGATAAAGTTTTAAGAACCTTCCAAGGAAACTAATCAATCCTCTCATCTCACCACTGGGCAGTTTCTACTTGTGCATGCATACATTTTTTTATTCTCCTTCCCTTCATTAATGAAATCCCCACTATGCATTTCCCAGGCACTCTTCTCTGCCATTCTGCCAACATGCCTAACACCACAAATCTCCCCTCGAGTGGAGTGTTACAGCTTCACTGCTCCATAAGGTTGTATGCTGAGGTGCTTTTGTTATTCTTTTCCACAGCTGGCATGCAACATATCCCACAGATTTGTCACTGAGCATTTCAAGTGTAAGAGGAAAAGATACATCCATTTAACAGAATTAAGGGATGACTGTGTATGAACTAACAGCAAGAAGAAAAAAAGGTCAAAGGGTTAGGCAGGAATGTTTTCACCTACTCCAAATCACGTTTCAAATGTGCTTCTTGCCATATTATATAAACTATTAAATAATTAAGGGTCACAAAAAGTCTTGTATTTCACACCAACAATTTTTTGCCAGTATTATGTGAAGAGTTATTCCATAAACAGGCAAGCTTAAACCACATGTCCTCCCAATCTTGTCAAATCAGTCTGTTCCACTTCCTGAGAAGTGTCCCAAACTAGCTATAAAGCTACATATAATATCCAAGAGTAGGAAAATATTTTACTTCAGTTGCTTAGTAGCATATAGTTTCTAAAACAGATGCTGGCACCCTGACACACTACAGAAACAATTAGACACGTTATGCAGAGCTTTCAACATGATGTTCATGTTCTCCATGTGTCTTCTCCTTGATCTTTCAGGCTTGCTTCCCATCCCAAAAATATCAGGATCACTAGTTTCTCAAGTCCTTTGCGCTCTTCCTCCAACTTACCAAAATAAGAAGACACAAAGGAAGATATTATTTCTCAGTTACCCGTACTTGTTTAATTATTGTGAAAAGTTTTGCCAGTAACAATGGCTCTACATCTTGTTCTTAGGACATCCCAACCAGACACCTGTTCTTCCAGAATTTGGGTGTGAGATACTGAGATAACACAGTATTCCTAAACCTGGCATATGAGATAGCAGAGTACACAGCAAGCCTGAGGATCACACGTGAAGGTGCTACTACAAAAGGCTAATCCAGAGGGCAGACAGTGCACTGAAGCCATCCTTCCTCTGAGGTAGGATGAGAGATGAGGCAGGATGAGGTAGGAAGAGATCATTACGCTCGTACCAGCCCCTCTTCTGCCCAAGCACAAAAGCCATGGTTTCCACCACAGTTCCAAAGGCCATAAATTAACTCGGTTACGCAAGAAAAGTGAATACAAAAGTCTCCCACCTACAAAGACACTGTGCACTATGCTGAAATGCTGAAACGCTGGAGCTAAAAAATGGCTTATTGCAATACAAGTTACAAAGAGCAAGCTTTAACTGTAGAGTTAAGTACATACTTCAAGGTTTTTAAGAACTTGGACAAAACAGGACATTAATGGACAGAAAGGAGAGTGGACCAGACACTTCTTCAACACATTTCTCCCTTCTGTCCCAACCTTTTGACTGGTTGGTTTTGAGCCAGCTCTTCAGCATTTCACAGTACATGCACGCCAAGCTTAAGCTGAGTAAGTAAGCAAAGATGTTGAGCCACAACAACAGAGTTCACTCTCTAAACATCTGTCACTACTAAAGCTACACAAATTTCTACTCTAATACTGCTAAATTCAGGTTCCATCTACTAATTCACTTGAATTTCAGCCTCGGAACATGATCTGGTTCTCTGAGTGGTACAGAGGCTATAGCATCATCTCCCTTAAGTGCAAGACAGAAGCATTCCAAAGGAAAAAGTCACTTCTGCTCACTCCAGCAACTCAGCAGAAGTGAGCAGCATGCAGGCAGTATTGTGAAGAGACACATAAACTACTCGGTATCTTTAATTCCATACGGGAATAACAGATAGTTGAATTGTATTTTTAAAAAATCCAAGGCTGTGATGCTCACAGCAGTTTACATACAAATCTAACTGGCTTGTAAAGAAGTTGTAATGCACTACCCTACTTAAAGGCATTCCTGTTAAACAGGTTGCTTTTCCGGAATTTCTAAACTACAGCTTTCACTCAACTCAGTGTTTTCTTTAGTCATTGCAAACAGACCTCATCGACAGTTTTTGTGGCCCAAACGGTATTTCCAAGTAGTTTTAGAAAATAAATTCCTTTAGTAACTCAAGACAGTGCAGGATTCAATGCCTATACATTCTGCTTTTCAAACAGAAAGCAAGTCAGAAGAAACCCTTATGTTCAAATAATGTCACAGATGGACAAAACAAGTAACTTAAGTGAACGCAAACAATTACTTAAAAATACAAACTGTCAAGAAAAACATGTAAACTGGATATCACTTTCGCATGGCGTCTCATTAACAATTTACATACTGAAAGACAATTCTGCAGTGTTATTTTCTACTTTTATTTTCTACTGTATAATAAAGAAACTCTTGCAGGCTTCAGTTAGCCCATGTCGCGCTACTGAAAACATAAATAACACAGAGCTAAGTAATCACAGTCTTATTTGAATGTCTGTTTGCACTGGAAATAGACCATTCAGTTCAAATACCTGCAGCAATTTTTCTGGAACACTGAAACAGAGAGAATTCCCATCTTTCAGCATCCCAGAAAAAAACCTCAAAAAACACACAGGTATTTGTGCAATCCAAAGACACACTGCACTGTCAGAATACATTTAGACTCATTCCACTGAAGGACATTTTAAACCTAAGTAATACCATCAGCAGTAATTTTTCATTTTTAAGTTGTCGACATCTCAAAGAATCCCTTCCAAAAGCTATCCACCTACTCCTAAGTTTTCTCCACTCTTCCACTCAGAACATTTTTTTTAAATAGCAACACACCCATTCAAAGTATCCCACTGTTCTGACTTAAACAACATTTATGCTGACAGAAATGATCTTTGGCCTCAATTGCACTTATGTCATACAAGGTAGTCTCATATGATATTAAACAGACTAAAACACTAATTCCCTCTTACACTTCAGAAAGTTCTTAGCAACCAATACAAAACAAAACCAGAAAAACTGGCAGGTTCTAAGTGAGATTTTGCCAAACGTATTTAACAGCAGTTAAAGCTTACCCAAACACTGCTACGCTCTTAAAACATTATAGTTCAAAGAAGCGGCCTCGTTAAAACCCCAGAACAACCCAGCCCTCCCACCGGAGAAGCCCCGCGAGGCACCCGGGGGCAGAAGAGGCGGCGGGCAGGGAGGGCTCCGCGCTGCGGCCCGGCCCGCCCGGGCCTCCCCTTCGTGGTAAGTTCGACCGTCTGG